>VZRN01001895.1:338436-372949 GCA_013397935.1 Dasyornis broadbenti
TGCAGCTCATGGTGGTGTCCCCAGGGGAGAGCCCACCTGCAGCTCATGGTGGTGTCTCCAAAGGAGAGCTCACCTGCAGCTCCTGGTGGTGTCTCCAAGGGAGAGCTCACCTGCAGCTCACGGTGGTGTCCCCAGGGGAGAGCTCACCTGCAGCTCCTGGTGGTGTCCCCACAGCCACTGACTCATTGGCCAAGCTCACCTCTGCCTTGCTGAATTTGCAGAAATCTGCACCCGAATGACGTTACCTTCATCTCCATGCACACAAAACCCCAGGGAACTGTACATCTAGAGTGCAAGGTTAGAAGTTTCTCTTGTGTGCACAAAACTCAGCCTTTTTTGAACGTAACAGGTGAAACCCTGTTCTTCAGAAGCACACACTAACAACCCAAGGGAATGACACCCGTGCTGGGCAGCCCGTGTCTTCCCCTCCCTGCCACAGGTCATGAGCTCTTCCATCAGTGACTCTCGGCTCTCCATCTCCCTGCTCTTTTACAGTCCAAGTGGTGGAATCATCATCCCTGGAAATGTTAAAAAAATGTCTGGGTGAGGCACTTGGGGATGTGGTTTAGTGGTGAACGGGCAAGAGGTACCTCCAGCAGGAACATGAGTTCTGCAATCCCATGGCAAGGGGAATTTCCATGCCTAGAAGAACCCCAGTAGAACCCATGGTTTTTACTAACTGAGTTTGTATGATGAAGTTCCCATATGAAGGTCATCAAATCGTTTACGCTGGAAAAGCCCTCAAAGATCACAGAGTCCTACAGTTAACCCAACACTACCAACTTCACCACTAAACCATAGCCCTCAGTCCTCATCTTGACATTTTTTGAACACTTCCGGGGACGGTGACTCCACCACTGCCCTGGGCAGATGTTGCAGAATACCAGAAATATCAAACCACAGACATTAAACTGCAAATATTAAAGTGACAGAAGGGGAACGGACAAGCACATGCAAGAGTGAGTGAGACGGCACCAAACAGGGGAAAGGCAAGGCTGATGAGAGAACTGCTCCTCTCTGATGATGAAAACTGAACTGGAGCAATGGAATCAAATCCAAGTGAGCAGAGAAACTCCTGAAACAGAGAATATGCAAAAGAAAAAACAGTTTTGTCCTCTCTACACAGCATCAACCAGCAGTATCCAACCTCTAGGCAGCGCACAGAAGTCAAACTGAATTAAGGAGGAGGTTCAAGCACGGTGGTTCAGACGCTACCAACCACTCAGCAGCTCCCTGTGCCCCTCCTCGCATGAAGCCCATGGGCTACGGCGGGATGGCACGGGCAGCAGGGAACTTCAACCCCTCCCTGGATGGATCAGCTGCGAAATACAGGAGAAAACACCAACAGGCCTGAACATCACAGGTCACGCTGCAGAAAAAAATTAATTATCCTAATGACAGGTTATGTACAACTGAAATTTTTCCGCATCCCAGAGGTGCTTTGCGGTAGCCAATGCTCAGGGTCAACGGAATAAAACAAAGCAGGTGAGAAATACAAAAATCTATGCAGCATGAAATATCTCTAAGAGACTTGTTTAGTGAAATTAACTAGTAGTTTAATAGAAAAAAGCTTGATGTATGAGAGTGCTCCAATTTCTTCACAGAAATTAACATTTCAATCCTGTTTTTATCTAGAAGTCATTAAACTGTGCAACATGAATTATTGGAACTGTAGCAGAGAATTAACTCTATTCATCAAGTAAGTCCAAACAGTTTAGAGTGCATCTGTAATGAAAAAATAGCTCCACATTTCTATCTCTTCTCATTAAAGTAAACCAGTTTTCCCTCTCTCAGTATATAAAACTGTCTTCTCCTCCTGTAATTTATATTACCATAAGCCAGCTCACATTCTAAACTATTACACGCCTCCAATTAATTTTTGCAGCTTTTGCCTGAAAATTTAATGAGATAGTTGTGTATGAACCTGCTGACTCCAGATTACATGTGTGCTTCCAATATTAATGTTGGCATAAAATAATCTGATACATACTTGATGAGAGCTTTCCACTATTGTAAGAGTAGTTAAGGCAATATGTAAACCAATTCCACTGATTTTCTTTCTCCTCCCACCACGTTTGCAAAAAAAAACCCCCAAAACCAGCTAAATTTATCAGTCTGAAATTGCACAGTCTCGAGTTAAGCGCTCACAAGACAGGTAACATCACCAGTGCTTCCCTGGGTGTTTTAAATTTATTATCACCTATTAACATTTATTTTAAGGCTATACTTGTTTCTAAATGCTTTTATTTTTTAATGCTGAAGGAGGAGAGGGACATGAAGGCCAGGCTGGATGGGGTTTGGAGCAATCTGGTCTAGCAGAAGGTGTCCCTGCCCAGGGCAGGGGGGTGGGTGCAGCCAGAGGAGCTTCAAGGTCTCTTCCAGTCCAAACCATTCTGGGATTCTGTGCTGGGATTTACTTCTCCCAAAAAAGAAGGGCATCTTTTAAATCCCCCTCAATGCCACCCTAACACTCACAATGCCTGAGAAATCAAGAGTTTGCATTGGTGCTGGAAAACCAAGGGGGGTTTTGCATCCCAAGAGTTCCTTGGTTGCTTTCTCTTTGCTGCTCATTTTATGGGGATAACTCTTACTTAATTTTGTGAGCTGTTCTCCAGCATATTAGACAAATAACCTTTTCTTCAGAAGGACACATTCTTTGAGACTAACATTAAAGGGGAAAAGTTGTAATATTCCTTTCCACTGTGACTTCAATTTTACAGCCACATATTGGGCATAATATGATTTTAATATCTATATGCCCAAGAGAAAAACTGGCAAATGCGATGCCCTGCGAGATCAAGTAATTTTATATATAGACTTAAAAGCACACATTTGGCACTCTTTGGTACAGCCCTGAATTTATATTTACAGGAAACTATAAACTGCTCGTGGTGAGTCATGGAGCCCCTGAAAACATGGATTTTGCACCGAACTGGCAGGAGCAGGGAAGCCATGGCCAGAGAGCAGGCACAGCCCGGAGGTGGGAGCCCAGTGGCTTTGACACTCAGTCCCATCGCTGCCCAGTACCCTCCCGAGGCCACAGGAACAACCTTCATTGCTTGTGCCCATTAAACCAGCCCCTTTCACCATTACCACCTGCGTTATAGCTGTGTTTCAATCTAGGGAGAGAAGCTGGGGGATGCAGGGAAGAGCTCTGGCTCTGGGAGATGACAGTCTGGGACACGGCCACAGCAAAGCCAGAATGTCCCAGCACTTGTCAGGAGAAGGGGCCTCACGCCCTCTGTGTGACACACAGGGCCCCGGAATTCAGGTCTCTTTGAGACAGCAGGAACCAACCATCCAGATAAAAGACTGGGAGAAGGGATGGACAGAAGTGGACGGCAGGAAAAATAATATACAGCGAGGGCGGAGACTAACGACTGCACACTTTTAACAGCTCCCAGTGGCTTCAAATCAATTTACATTTAAAATAAATGAATTAAATCTGATAATCTCTGATACCACTCAACCTATTTGCTCCAGGGCACTGAAATTCAAATATTCTGGAGTTCTGGAAATAGGCTTTCACCCGTACGGCAGACAAATGAAGACAAAGAATACGCAGCCCAAACGCCACCTCCCTGGTTTCCACACCATCAAATGGCAAAATCACTTCCATGGCATTCAAGGCATTTTACTGCCAAGACTTTTGCATCTTGCAGTCAATCTCCTGCATTTCTAAGGTAGTTATAAAAAGAAACACTTTGGTTTTAATTCCAGAAAATCACGGCCATCCGGATGACCCCAGGCAAACAGAAAAAGGGGCATCCAGCCCTGGCTTGCGAGAGCCCCTCCTCCTGCACCCTGCTGCCATTCTGGCTGAGGCCACACCAAAAAAACTGCACTGATCTTGGCTACAAATAATCTTTCTGGTTTGGCAGGCAGCTGTTTTCAACTGGGATCTGATTTTCAGCAGCGCGGTCCTGACAGAGTCACGATGCTGGGAATCAGTGGTCCGGCCTGTAACACACACATGATGATGCATATATACATATTTACATCCACAAGAACTCGCTGGACTCTCTGCTGAGGGTGAAATTACCTTTCCTTTTACAGATTTTCAAAAATCAGCCATGCACTTTTTTTTTTCACACAGGCATGTCCTTACACTTAACAACTGCTCGTACCTTTTAGCGTCAAAAGAAACATGTAATTAAATTAAGAGATGCACACACTCTTCCTTTTCTCCTGTCTCTTCTCCTTGAACGCCACGCCAGACACCAAATCAAAATCTGCATTTAAATAGAATATTTTTAATGTATGAAAGTGGGCGGCCTGAGGGTAAAGAGGTATTGCATTCACTCACCATATGCACAAAATTGCATTTAAAATGTGATACTACGCTTTAAAAATTTATTGAATTTTTTTTCTCATTCCAGTACCTTTGTTTTATTATAACAAAATCTTCTGCTCTACAGAGAATTTTGTATCAAAGCCTGCTAATAAAAATAATGTGATATTACATCATTTTATCAATTTAATCTCGAGAAAAAGGATGATATTCAATCACATCTCATAAGTCACTATCTCTGGTAATTCCGGCCATTATTCAGTGCGAAATCCAAGCAGTCGGAATTCATTAACATAGGGCTGCTACAAATCTGCATTTTTTAGACTTTGTCAGAAAATGCAGCAGCCCGAACTCAGTGACCTGAATCTAACAGCCTTTCAGCCGAAAGGGCCTCGCTCCCCAATCCCGGCTCCCTTCCTGCGCCGGGACAAAGCCAACGACCAGGTCACGGAGAGCCCTCCCCGCCGAGCTGCCCAAGCAGCATCCCGGCTGCGGGGCAATCCGGGCACACGGAGCCGGCTCCCCGCAAAGCCAGGGGCTCTCGTGGCCCGCGGTGCCAGCGCAGAGTGACGTGTGTTAGGGCTGCAGTGTCACATCCCATCGGACAGGCCGCGGGGTGACGGCGACCCGGCGGCTTTGGCGCTGCGTTATCGGGTCAGCACCTTCGGGAAAGAAATTACCGAAAGCGTGGATTTGGGGGTAACTGCAACGAGAGGCTCCTGAAATCACAGGGAGGCTCGTGGGCAGGGTGGAACCCCAACCTTGTGCCGCAGGGGACAACAGCAAAACCCCGCCAAACTCATCGGTGCAAAATCCAGCTGCAGTTCAGCAAAGCCCTTGGTGTGAGGATGCTCAATGTGCCACTCTGAAAGGTTCCCATATCCCACGCACCTCCCTGAGCCCCTTTGGTAGCTGAGAGATGCTCTTCACCCTTTCTTGCCCACATGGCCCTTCTGCTGGCCACAAAACTGCTTCTCCACCCAGCCAGGAGCAGTCTCCCATCAAAAAACTCCCAAACCCAGGACCATGAAAAGTCCCAAGCAGGAACATGCTGTCTTCCAAATATTTCTCATTGATCTCATCCATAAAATCACAATAAAAATAACAATTCTAATAAGAGCACATTTTGCTGACCAGTGACCTCACTTCTTCAGCACGCGGGCGAGCTGAGGAAAGTCTGTATCACAGTGCTTGTGCTTCTTGCCGTACAAAGGGTACAGATTCCCCACGGGAACAGAATCCCAGCCAACTTCAGTGGCACTGGTCCTGGCTACAAGGGAAGATGTCTTTATGTTATCACATTTCTCAGGATCTGGAAAAATTGCTGTGATCTGGAGATTCCATAGCTCAGGTGGGATGGCAGGTCTGTAGCAACCACAGTGCTGTGCTCCAGCAGGGCCTTCCACAGATCACAGGCTCACAGAATGCCCTGGCTTGGAAATCACCTTTAAAGATCATCTGATCCAACCCTCGAGGCTGCAGCGAGCATCCACCACCACCACCCCCATATACTCCACACCCCAGATATACTGGCAGGTCCTACTCTACTCTCACCAAAGCCTGTAGCATTAAAAAACCACTTTGGTTGGGTAAATTTACAGTTGTTTCCCCATACAAATAAGGATATACCTAGGTCTGGATTTCATGGAACCTTAAAGACCCTAAGGACCAGCTCCTGAAAACTGGCTGAAGGAAATGACAGCACCCCAGTGAATGGTTCTGCATCAGCATCATTCTCTAGAGATTTGGCTTATTCTGCACAAATCGCACTTCAGACCGAGATCCTTTCCCGTTTTCTTCTCCCTTTGACAGATCCCAGTAAAACACCCACCACTGACAACAGCCACACTGGATTACTCAAATACAGGTCAGATCCACACTGCCCAAGACCCTGCCTAGGAGAACACCATCTCCTAAGTGAGCAGCTTAAGCCCACAGAGCAGTAAAACCCCACCCACACCCACCACCAACCCACTCCTGCTCGCCTTTGAAAAGTATTACAGTGCACTGGCAGTCACACAGACATGAATCCGCAGCAAAACTCCGAGCCCAGAAAGGTGAAAGTCATTATTTGTGAGAGCAGATGAGGCTGTTGCAATTCCAGAATAAAATGGTAATGTGCTGTTGGTAGCGAGCGGTACATTGTTTTAACGCGTTGTGATATTTATAAATATATGAAGTTTAAATAATCAGATGACAGAGAGTTCCTTTTCATCTCCTGAATGTTTATTATTCTTCACACATTAGCACTTTTTCCCCCAAATGTTATATCTTCTGCCATTTATAATTAATTTTAACAGCTTCTGCAACTTATCCCACAGGTTGTTGCTGTTTCTTTTAAACAGCGTGCTGCTGAGAAATTGATTTGTTTGCTCTGTGTGCCTACAGAAATCACATTATGAAATATGCATAAATGTCATTTCTTGGGCTGCTTCTGAGGATTAGCAGAGAAGAAAAGCTTGCTGGGGAAAAGGAAGAGACAAACAACAACAAAGCCCAACTTAACACTTAAATTCAGCCACCTTCCCAGCCCCTGAATATGGGAAACTCCATGGACTACACTTCATTTACCATTCTGACAGGGTTTTTTTGATACATACACATTATTTATGGATTTTTCCAACAGCCATCATTTCATACACATGTATGGATCACTTATTTTATCGGAGCAGACTCTATCACCAGCATTTTCCCATGCACAGGCTCAATCGGGACCTGCAGGTCCTTCCCTTCCAGCCCAAGAAACCGCAACTTGAAGCCCCCACTGCCCACAGGGTCAGCACAGAGCTTGTAGATGCTCCCACCTGGGATGGTCACACTCTTAAAAAGTTCTATTACCAAAAAAAGGCATTAAAAAACAAACAAAAAAACCAAACAAAAAAAAGGCATCACAGCCATGCAGTCCAACATCACAACTAACCTGAGCTGGAAGAGATCCACAAGGACCACCCGGTCCAACTCCTGGCCCTGAACAGGACAACCCCAAGAACTCCACCATGCCACAATCAATGCTGTGATTCTGGACCAACAAAACACAGCAGCACCCACGGATTCAGACAAAACCAACTTTTCCTCAAAGGCTGGCGCAGGACCCGCCCTGCCCTGCCCTTCGGAGGCTGCAGCAGCTCCCACACGTGCCCGAGGATGTGGTGGCAGCCAGGGATGGAAGGCAGCTCTCCCGTGCTCTC
Source organism: Dasyornis broadbenti (assembly GCA_013397935.1). Taxonomy (NCBI): domain Eukaryota; kingdom Metazoa; phylum Chordata; class Aves; order Passeriformes; family Dasyornithidae; genus Dasyornis; species Dasyornis broadbenti. Next base: position 345,916 of record VZRN01001895.1, read on the forward strand.
TCCCACTGCAGAACACATTGAATGACACGTTCTGAAATGCAAACCAGATATTTTTCTCGGAGACTTCGTTAGACACATCACTCTCCTATATTATTACAGAGAGCTGTCAAAACAGCCTGGTGGGAAAGCTCTTCCCCAGACATGCACAAGTATAAATTGTCATAGTATAAAGTAAATTCCATTAACAGCTACATAGTCATTATTTTGCATAATAAAAGTAAAGGCTCTTTGCTTGTGATCTATGTATTTACGACCATCGAACCAACAGGCATTTTCTCTTTTCTGATGCCTTTGTTAAAATTACAAGATAATTGGTTGCTGTTGCAGATATTAATGTCTGATAGCAAAGTGCCTAAGGCAGGAAAGCTGAAGTGGCAGTGAAACAGCACCGGTGACAAACCTCAAACTCTGTTCTCCGAGGAGTAACCAAACCAACTCAAAGAAAATAGTGATTTTTAATTTGTATCATTACAGACATTACTTGAATGACACATATTGCAAATTCTGAGCAACACTTTCTAAAACTACACTTTAAAAATACACTTCTCTTAATTCCGGCTATGAAAAAAACCCCCAAAACCCAACTGAGATAATTCAAGCACTCTTCCGAGTTCAGAATACCCCAGCATTCTGAGGGATATCGAAGAAACAGTGATGAGTCCTAAAACAACCTGGATAATCTCTCTGCTCTAGAAACAAATGTATTCCCATCCATAAGGGGAAAAAGTCATCCTGAAATAACTGAGTTCTCAAAGATTAGTGCCAAAGCATTCCCAAAAAGCCTGCACTTCCAGAGCGCGTCCATTCTGGTTGGAAGCAGCAGCGATGACACACAGAACACTCCGCTCTCCCCGAGTTTACACACAGTTGTGTTTATGAATAAAATTGCAGCTTCAAGTCTCAGCCACGATGAGCAATTGGGAGCCTGGCTGTTATAAATACCATGCCAATTGCAGCAAGCTGGGCTGGGGATAGTGTATATTATTTATTACAATTCAGTCTGTCACGGAATTAAGCACATTGAGCCAATTTCAGTATGAGCGTTGGGGGAAGAGATTACATTCAAATGAGTAAAGTTGCTTTGAAAGCAAAACAATGTCATCTGGTAGCTTCCCCCCACCCATGAACTGGCTCACTGATAGGAAAAAAATAACCTGCAGTTACCCAGTCTGCACCTTCTCTGTCCCCTCTCCCTTCCTGTTGAGAAATCTGGGACATTTCTGGCATCTCCTCTGGGAAACCTGACGGCAATTGCTCCAAAGCTCAAGAATGGCAAGACCCCAAGGTGTAAATAAGAAAAACAAACATCTACATCTGCTGTTACAAAGGATTCCTCACTACAGTCATTCACTTTTAGTTTTTTAATTATTCTTCCGTGATGGACACAATACCATTAATTTAATTTCAACTTGCATTTCCTATTAGTATAATCTACTGAGTTATCTCCATAGCAGTAGCAAAATCACTTTACGGTGAGCTGTATCACTTCAGAGTTAATTACATGTATTTTGGGTTTGATAAATGAAAATAGAGGCCGTGATTAATTGAAGGACAATCAATATGATCCAGCTATTAGACAGCTTGATGAGGTATCCAGAGTATGAATATAATCTATAGTAATCAGCTAATTGAAAACTGTGGACTAAAAAGATTTTAGGAAATCCCAGCTTCAAATTCAAAAATATCCCAATAAAATGGATGAAGGAAGAATGCTCACAAAACCAAGGAAGGTTGAAGACTTGTTTCTGTTTTGGTTGGTTTTGAACAACAACAAAAAAAAAGTGCTTCCCTGACTTAAAAAAGCCGCTTACTGTGATAAAATACAGAAAACGAGATGAATTTTGTAAGTGAATCCTAAGCGTGTTTCTTATTTCCATCCCCCCAAACTCCTTGGACCGTATTTTACTGATGTCTTACGATTCCTGGAGCTGCCGGAGATGGTTAAATAGTTTCATTAAACACACTCTGTCTTGGTGTAGCCACATCCTCGATCAAATTAAACAGTCAAATAGCTGAACAAATGAACCTTTTCCATCTCTTTTGACATGAAACCAAGTGTGCAAAACAGGCATATACTGATGTGGGTTAGGCTTGTGATTCCAAAGGAGAGCTCGGAAAGGGAGAAAATAATCAATAGGAGCAAAGCCGGACTGTTCCACGCTCAGAAAAATATGGAATTGGCGAGTGCAATCCGTCCACCATCAGCATAAATGCTGACAACTGTTAATCTACTGTAACCCTGATTAATGGTTGCAGTTGTCCATTAATACCAGGCATTTTAACTTACTACTAAAATTGATTAGTCAGTTAAGAATTCAGTCCTAATGCTCAATAAAACTGTGCTTTCTCTGCAAATGCGGTATGAAACGAGGCGATGCATCCAGCAGCACTCCAGGCACGAGGAGGGGGCAGAGGAGAGGAGGAGCACGGTGCCATTCCCGGCTGGCACAGCCAGCGCATCCCTCTCCATCCTCCACTCTCCCGGAATGGTGGCAGAGGCAGGGATAAATACGAGTTCAGTAGTTTGGGGAAACCCACCTGGGCAGGCTCGGGGGCAGCATCTCAGGCTGGGATGTGACCCTGGGAAGGGCAATCCCCCCCGACCGGGTATTGCAGATGGGGCCTCCTTTGGCAGATGGGGCTGGTGTGATCTTCCCAACTCGGCCTCTTCCCCCTCAATGCCAGCCAGTGTTTTCCTACCTTTTCCAATCCCTAGTTTCCATCATTATTACTATTTCCTACCTCGTTTGCCTTCACAGCACCAGCCATGATTCAGTGTGTACAGCAGGGACTCCCCAAGCACCAAGGGGAAATGGAAGTTTGCTAAACCCTTGTTTTTTCCCCAAATGTACCGTGGGGGTCCAGGATTCCACAGCACCCTACAGCAGCACACCGCAGCCTGCAGTGCCATGGCTACGGATCTCTCCCAACGCCTGCTGCAAACCTTTCCTTCCAGGGGGCCCTTTGCCATGGATACTCCAAATACCTGACGCAAGGATTTTTGTATCCAAAAATCAGGTCTTGGGCTGCACCTGGAGCTTGGCAGCTATCAGGCATGCTGGAGAAGGAAACCAAGGAGGCAGCATCAGCGTGGAAGTGATGAACGCTCACTGCCAAAAAAATAATTTGTGATGAGAGAAATACCTTTTAAAACCTGTCTTCAAATTCATCTTAGGCAAAGGAGATGTTTTCTGAACAGAAAAGGCAGGTAAGTAATTCTGAGGTTCTTTTTGCCAAATGAGATGTGCTTTAGAACCAGAATTACACTCCCTTTCCTTTAGGTCACCCTAAAAATCATAGAATCACAAAATCACAGATTGGTTTGAGTTGCAAGGGACCCTAAAGATCATTTACTTACAGCCCCCTGCCATGGGCAGGGACACCTTCCTGCTGGCTGCCAGCAGCCAAAGCTCCTCACCTCCTGGAGACCTGCTGGGCTGCTTCACGGACCTGCCCTTGATGCAAACGCTGTGAAAGTCGAAGTGCAGAGCACCACATCCCACAGCTTTTCCTTTCCCTGGGAGAGGTTTCATTGGTTTGGCCCAGCAGCTTTGTCACGGTGACTCCGGTTCACCCCGATAACCATGCAGGAGGACACAAGCCCACCACCACCACTCCAGCCACCCCGGCTCCTCCCTGGGAGTCGCTCCCTTCACCCTGGAAAGGCCCAGCCAAGCCCTCAGCTCTGCTGCTGAGGAACCGGGAGGAACACAAACAGCTGGCTGCAGGAGCTCTCCAGAGCTGCTACCTGCTCATCCCGGCCTCTGCCAGCACAGCCTCCCGGGCTGGAGCTGGCAGCACATCCCGGCTGCCTTCCAGGGCAGGCTGCTTTTCAAGGAGGAGATTGAGCAGCAATCCTGGGTAAGTCCCAGAGCAAAAGGCTGCTGCCACCAGCTGTGTCATCGACGGTGACACCCGGCCCAAGATGGATGGGCATCCAGTGGCGTGGGCTTTCCTGCTGAGAGAGGAAGCAGTTGAAGAGGAATCAATGGCAAGAGACAAAACCAGGGAATTCAGCTATTTCCCTTTGTTCCTATTCTGATGTCTGCAAAGTGCTGGGCAAATACAGATGCTGAACTCACACCTGGCCCAGAAAAGGTTGGAACTGTGGGGTTGTGCCTGCCCCAGTGTGAATAGAGCAGGGCTTGGCAAACCTTTGAAGATGCCCAGGAGTCTTGTTCCCGTGTCTCAGGGTGACCAGGCAGCCTGTGGCTGAGCTGGAAGGTGTTGTGCAGGTTCTAAACGCCAAGAGGGAGCACACAGTGTGGTCACGTTACCGGAAACCTCCCGTGCAGAAGGTGAGAGCAGGTCCTGCTGGCTCCTCTGCCGAGTCCTGAGCTGGCAGAGGAGCAGTTTGCTTGGACATTGGCCTTGGAGCACTGCCTTGCTTTGTGCAGCTCCAGTGGTGCTGTCCTTCTCCATTTTTTTACTTCATCAAGAACTGCAGTTAGTAACTGCTCACTGATCAGGAAAAGGTCATGGCACTGGGAGACAATTGCAGCTCTCAGGGCGGCAGGCAGGTGCTGCTGGAGGGCAGACCCCGGCTCACAGAAAAGCTTGGGATACGCAGAAGGCAGAGGCTGGTGGTTTATTTGGTGGATCCCTGTGTGCTCTGAAAGGTGCCCCTGTGCACGGCGAGGACAGAGCAAGCACACTGAGCATGAGTGCTGGGCAGGAAAGCTCTAAAGCCTGATGGTCCTCAAGGAAACCCATCCTCTAGCAGGAAGACTTGCCAGGCATTGTTCATCCAAGGCAGCTCATGTTCTCACTGTCTGAAACATCTCTGTCCTCCTCCTGTTCCCAGCAGCTGTATTTAATTGTTCATACAGGACATGGCCAGACCAGGGGAACGTAAATGAGGCTCTTAAATGAGTCTGGAGACTGCTCCACGTAGATGTTGTGGCTGTCACAGCTCTGCCCATCAGGCCTCCCTTGAAGAGGGAGACTTCCCGGGTAAACACAAATATGTGAGAGAGTTTGGATCTTTCAGTTTTGTTTTTTTTTTTTTAATAGCAAGAGGGGTTGAGTGAATGAAGTGATATTGACAAAGCTATAATTCCACTAATTAGCCAGCTGTCATCTGTATGGAAAATGACAGGGAATATTTCTTTCCTGGTTTGTAGTTTACTTAGAAGGGAAAATGTATCTGCCTGAAGACACACAGGAACTTTCGGTTTGCTAAAAGCATTGAATGTGTCAATGGGGGAAGCATTTGACACCTCATCCCTCAAAGTGCCCAAGGCCAGGCTGGATGGGGCAGGGAGCAGCCTGGTCTAGTCGGAGATGCCCCTGCTCACTGCAGGGTGGGGTGCACTAAACAGTGTTTAAAGGTCCCTTCCAACCCAAACTCTTCTGTGATTCCACGTGCATTTTTTGAGACCCCAGAAAGAGCTCCTCAGTGCACTTCCAGCACTGGCCTGCTGTCAGAATGGTACGGCAGATAACAGAGGGTTTTTATTTTGCACCTGCTAATGTAAAATTTCCTGATCCCGACTTCTTCCCTCCCAGGCGTTTTGAAAACTCCTTACTTCAGCCCGAGGGACACCAGGCTGCTTTGTGGTGGGATCAAAGTGTGGTCAGGAGCGCTTGTCCTCTGCCTCCATCCTTACATCAGTCTGCACCTGAAATTCAGACTGGGCGGAGGGATTCAGGGTATATTTTATATTTGTATTTTGTTTCATTAAAAAGATAAAAACAAGGGCCTTGAAAATATCAATATTTATAGTTCAAACGCAGTAGATTGGCGTGGAGATTTTGGACAACAAAGAGTAGCAAACAGTAGACATTTTCAGTGTATTCCTCCTTTATGTTTTAGGGGAAGTGCACAGTCTATAGTTTTTTTATTACCCATTTCACTGTGAAATATGTTGCAACATTAAGTTGTATATTTCCATTGAAATATATGGCAGGAATAAAATTCCAGATAAAAGGTAACTATTTGACATTCTGTACAGTTGTTGTCACGCTGTTAAAATAACACATTGACTACTAACTTGATACGAGACAAAGATGAAGAGGAAGCTGTGTCAGCAGGAATTTCTGAGGAGCTCTGTAGTACCGACAGAGCTGCCGTCGCTCGCCGTCCCCTTCTCTCACAACTGCAAAAGCAGAGGTTGCCCTAAAATATTAACATCCTGAGAACTTCAGTAAAGCAATCTGCCCTGCCTCTTTCAAAAGAAAATATACTTGCAGTACATTTCAGCAAAGCGTGATGTTTAAAATTTGTTTTCACCCTGCATGTGCTCTGCTGTAGAGAGTTTAAAATTAGAAGAAAGTGGAGGTAAAGCGCAGTTAGCTGAGCTAACGAGATTTCAGGAGATTGCAGTGCCTCACTGGCCAAAGCACTAATGTTGTAGAGTTTAGGATTATCCCAACTGAGTCAGTCAAATTAAAATAATTTTTAATTCAATTTTTAATTCAATATTGATGTTGTGTTACATATTTTATCCTAACTGCTGTCTAAAGCTTTTGCTGACCCACTCCCGACCATCACCGATCGCTGTCCCCTCTCAGGACACATCTTGCAGCTGCTGTACTCAGTGCAAAGCACCCACGGCCCAGGGTGCCCAGAGCAGCTGTGGCTGCCCCTGGATCCCTGGCAGTGCCCAAGGCCAGGCTGGACAGGGCTGGGAGCAGCCTGGGACAGTGGGAGGTGTCCCTGCCGTGGCAGGGGTGGCACTGGATGATCTCGTATCATCCTGGGATTCTGTGAAGGGGCAGTGAAGACGGTACCTGCTGCGAGGCAGCTCAGGAAGCCCCTGCTAAACCCTTGCTGGCTGCTCTGCCACGAGATCTGTGAGCTTGGAGATCACCACCACTACTTGCCGGGTGATTCTGCACTGAAAGATGATTGAAGAATGAGTATTCAGGAGTAACTGGTAGATAGTGGTGCATTGCCCCAGCAGAAATGCTGTGTGCCCTGCTCTCTCTGATCCTCCAGCCATCCCACCCCGGTGGTGGCAGGACACGACCTGAGCTGCACCAGCATCGTTGTTTTGGCACCTTGGAACGTTCTTTCCTTCCAGCAGCGTGTGCACCCCACTGTGTGTGCCCGCCTGTGAGCACATTCCTGGAGTGTCACCCCCTTCCAGTGCCCGTTTCTGGGATGGCAGCAGGAGGTGGATCCAGCCCCGCACCGTGGGGTTGCTGCCTGTGCATGGAGGAGCTGCTCAGTATTTTGACACCTGGGGTTTGCTGCTTTCTAAGTGCTTTGGGATTGCTGGGGTGCACTGGAATTTCTGCTTGCATGTCCAGGTGTGGTCCCAAAGCGACGAGCAGTGACCCAGCTCCGGTCCTGGGGAAGCCACCGGGAGGGTTAAACCCACCCTGCTGCAGAGCCCTGCCTGCAGAGCCCCACCGAGGGCTGTACGCACGAGCTGATATTAAAAGCTCCCGGAGACAACACTTGTGGCAACCTAGCAGCGAAATAGAATAGCTTGGTAGTAAATTAGATTTTTAGTCAAATAGAAAAAACTGTTCATTTTCCATTGTAATGATAAACTTGGTTTTTTTGCACAATGTGTTATTTCTTCGCTTTTCATACACACGTTTCCTGTGCTATTTATAGATTTACATGTGTGCAACTTGAAACCAGTCAGTTTGAAATGTTCTAATCTCAGATTTTCCATAAACATTCCTGCCTGTACCGAGACCCCTGTGCACCGAGTTTATGAAAACAATCCCCTCGAGGCAGGGATTTTTCTAATTCCCTCAATATAAGGGGAGAAATTTATAATGAAGTGTTGGTAGGACCTTTGGTATAGTGTGAGTGTGTCTGTCTACAAACATGGGAAAAATTTGCTCTCAAGCCTTTTGCTGCATAAAGGATAATTTCACATTCATATTATTGTTTTTGTAACTAAATTTCACGGAAAACGTGCTTTTAAATATGTGATGAGTTCTGCTGTGACAACATATACTTAAAATGCCTCATTCAATGTGAAGAATTACTGCGAAATAATTGATTCTGCTCAAATGTCTTCTCTTAAGCAGGTTTAATGTTTGGTATAAGAGGCCTTGTGGAGTGTTATTTCAGACGCGCACACAATAATATTAAGTTATTTGGCTTTTCCCCCGTATGTTAATACTTAAAAGTCTGGCCTGACAGACATTAATGTTATTAAAGGGCTTTGCAGAGGAGGCCATTGCATCATTGCTGGTGCTGCTGTAATCACGCCACGTGTGGGATGTGCAAGTCGGGAACACCAGGAGCTTTCACGGATTCACAGAACGGTTGAGTTGGAAAGGACCTTGAAGATCATTTACTTACACCCCCCTGCCATGGGCACAGACACCTGCCAGTGGATCAGGCTGCTCAGAGCCCTGTCCAGCCCGACCTTGAATGCTTCCGGGAAGGAGCAGCCACAGCATCTGGTCTTGCAGCCTTGCAGATCACGAAAAATCAGCTCATGTCCTCGGGTGCTGCCATTGCAGAAGCTCTGTTTTCCAGGCTGCTGGTCAGGTAAATAATGAAAAAATCCGGGCTGCGTCCTGGGTTGTCCTTATGAATCAGCTGTGGATTTATTCCAAAGTCCTTGGTGGCTTCCAGGTATTTTGTTGTGCGGAGTTTCCTCTTTCTCCTGGTGGTTATTATTTTTTTCTGACAATATGTTAACAAGTTTTACTGTCCCTCTGAAATGTTTAATGTAACAGGGGCAGTGAACAGTGTCAGGTCCCCAGACCATCTCCGGAGGGTACTGGCATTCCCATCATCTGTGATGTGTGGCTGCAGGGTCTGAAAATACTTGGGAGTGCCCTTAACAGTTCTGGGCCCATGGATAGGGGTCACATATGAAAGTTGGGAAAGTCTGAGCATCCTGGCAAGCCACGGGCAATGAATCCATGGGAGAGCTGGGCTGCAGCCTGCAGGGTGCTGATCTAATTCCTTCTCTCAGTGGGAGCTCTTGTGGCACTGGTGTATCAGAGACTTCAACTTCCTTGGCAGTGACAATGGACAGGAATCCTGAATTCACCTGAATGCAAGCTTGACACTGTTCCCACCCTTCTGGAGTCAACTTCAGAACACTTTGGCTGCGTGTGGCTGGAACAGGACCATGGCTTGGTCAGCTCAGCACCTCTTCAGTCTGCTTTCAGCAGCACTCGGGAAATGCTAATGGAAATCAGCACCTGTGCATCCTGCCCCAGGCTCCACCTCTGCACTCCCAGAGTGCTGCAATTACTGCTCCTGTCTCCAGGGGCTTCCGGTTGTGCAGGGATACTGGAGGAGGCTGTGCTTAGAGAACCTTTCCAGTAATACAGCTCCACGATCACGTGCAGGGGCCAGACTGGGATCTCTGGATCTGCAGCTGTGAGTTGGTGCTGCCAGTGCCCAAAGCAGATCCTTTCTGCTGGTTGCAGGGTTGTTTTTCAGCTGTCATTTATCCCTGGCATCAGGGACATGAGGTGATAGGACAAGGGGAAATGGCTTCAAGGTGAAGAAGGGTAGATTTAGATTAGATAGAAGAGAGAAGTTGTTCTCTGTGAGGGTGGTGAGACACTGGCACAGGCTGTCCAGGGAAGCTGTGGCTGCCCCACCCCTGGAAGGATTGTGAACACCAGGACTGTGTAAGACCAGGTTGGACAGGACTTGGAGCAAGCAGCTGGCAGTGGGAGAGCCAACAACAAGCCAAAGGCTGTTTTGGAAGGATCTGAAAAACTGCTGAGCGGTGATTTATTCAAGAGATTCATCAGTTCACCAACTTTCCGAAGCTTTGGAGATGGTATAAATGTAACAAGTGAGTCTCTTGCATGAATAAAAAATTACGTTTTACATAAATTAAATATATAATTTGATTAAACATGTTTATGTCTCTGCAGTGACATTTAGAATAGGAAGTATTCATTTTCTGTTTTGAAAGGAAAAAACTCTTTCAAATGTAATTTGAAGCTGTCAAACCAATCTTCTTTACAGATCTTTTAAATGTCACATACCTTCGAAAGGGGATGGCAGATTCCTTTTAAATATGCAATTGCAAACAGTCCAAGCAAAATCAAGAATTTATTAAAATATGCTACTGACATTTATACTGATTAGGTATAGCCCTTTCCTCACTCCCTTTCGATAGACTCCCCTACAAAAGCTGTGTCACAACAGCTCCCATTAACTCTGTGCTCGCTCTAATTCCCCAGCACACAACCAGCCCTTCCCAGCCAGCAAAATCCAGCTGCAGCAGCAGAACCTCTTCTTCTGCAGGGGCAGTAATACAGATTTGTGGTTCCTTTACATGAAGAATTGTACTTTTTGATGATTTCTTACCAGCATGCCTGAAATTTATAACCAAAAATATTAACTGCACTTACTTTAAATCAAGTGCAGCACTACCCCTCTAATGGCTTTAAATAGGAGAGTATATTAATCATATACGTAAAGAAAACCCACTGCAACTCATTTCCAACAACTTTACAGGAGCAACCTCTGTGTTTTGTTTTCTAATCACATTATCTATCCTTAGCTTAGTCATTATTTTCCCCACTTAGGATGTATTCCTGGATTGGTTTTTTCCTTTCCCTTTTCTACCAGTGAATGATCAAGTGAAGCAATGACAGCAGCTCCCGTTCCCAGTTGCTCCCCACTGACAGATCGGACATTTTAGGGTCATTTTATTTTTTTTAAAGACAAAGAATTTAATGATTATTTCTTCTCCTCTGTCACCAGGTCAGTGAAGTGCACGGGCATAACTCTCATTAGCATTAATGGAAATCCCCACTGTAAATTCTCCCCTGTGAAGCAACATTAAAAGCAAGGCCATACTGAGCAAGCACACTCAAATTGGAAAATAAAATATACCTCCCATTTCTTGCTACCTCCAAAAGGAAAATGTAATGAAGAGCAGGAGATTAAGCTACAGTTCCTGCATCAAATCTTCCCTGTACTCTGTAATTACTCAACACAACACATCCAATAGTTACTCCTTAATGATGACAATTTGTTGCATGTTATTGAAAGACTTTATCCTGATGCTCTCTCAACTTTCTGGTGCATAACACAGCCAATTACAGCACGGCCATCATGACCTAAATCACGACCACCAAATCTGGCTTTCTTCAAGCTTACACTCAGTGCTTAAAAAGCCTCCAATACCTGCCCATCCACCATGGAAAAAACCACACTGGTGGGATCAGCCTGTGAGGGGGAACAAAGTCATTTAGTCCCAGTCCGCTTCCCTCCCTCCACCAAGCACTGCAAAGGATGGCCAAGATTCCTGCGGATTCCCAAAGATGCGCTTCGGAACTCACGACATAAACATCAATACCCAACCCCCTGGTGAACAGCTGCTCTCCGGTTCATGGGTCTGTCAATGCCTTCTGCTGACACAACACTGATGATCAGTGTCAGAAACATTCTTTAAATACAGCCAGAGAAAGCTTAACACCCATCCCTTAGAAAAGCACACCCATCCCTTTCGACGGCTTTCTCAACTCTGCACAGTAAGTCACTGTTGCCCCCTTCTGAGCCGCTCCCATCGCTCCCCCGAATCACATTTTCTGCAGGATTCACAGGAGCTGGGCCACCAGAGGAGATCCTGCCGGACATCCACCACACCTGGATAAACTCAGCACCACGTGGGAAGCTCATTTCTTCAGAGAGCCCCTTGAACTACACAGTGAGAGCACTCTGCACTTGACAGCGCAGCACCTTCTCTATCCCATCCAAACCATTTTTCCTGCTCCCACAGAAAACAAGGAATCTTTTGGCTAGCTGAGGCAGTATTATTCCCATTCCTTGAACTTGGAAAGTGATCCTTGACCAAGACTCCTTTACAGGGTAGGGACAGAAAGGAATTTGTGTTCTGTCTCTGCTTCTCAGCATACCCAGTTGCTTTTACACGTGGTAACACACAAACACAAGAGCAGCCAAACACCTGAGACGTAAATGGGACCAGCTCAGCTTTGGTTGCGCCCATCCCCACTGGTTTGTGGAGTCCAGTCCAACCAATCCCTTTGGATTGCTGGGGAGCACAAGAGTTAAGCTTTGTTAATGTTACATTGACTTCAGCCAGTCCACAGTACTTTCCAAACCTCTGTAAGGTTTTGTCCACAAAAACAAACGGTCTGGACTTCAGGCAGACTCCCTCGCCTTTCTGCCTTTCCAAGGAATGAGTGGAGGAACTAACCCCACTATACATGCAGCGTTTGCAGGCAAGCCATTCCCCTGAGCAGAACACTTTCAATCCCTGAAGGTCTGATACTCATGAAGTGCAGCCTTGGGAGACGACAGCTCGCTGCTTCCTGCCCGGCATTTTTTCCCCAAGCACTGCCAGTGCAGGACATGTCGCCTGGAAAAGGCAGGGAGTCTGCCTGGTGGGCTTCCCAAAAGCACAGCGAGTCTGAGCCACCTCCGAGCCACTCCGAAACACAATTTTGGACCACGCCAGCAGCTGGTGTAAATCAGCATCACTACAGCAGCAGGCAGAGAGCAGAGCCTGGCCCCCATCACCGCTCCAAGGCGCAGGAACATCCCTGATTTCCTCTGACAGAATCAGCGCACTCGTCACCGGCGTTTTTCTGAGCCAGAGCAGGAGGTTTGCCTTTATTTCCACTTTACTGCACCCTGCTGACCCAGGACATGACTTAAAACCACCAAGTACGGAGTGACAAGATTTAACAGTCAAGTGGTAACGCGTGCTTGGTGCTAAAAGCCTCCTCGGGAAGGCTCTGCTTTGTCATGTGGGCAGCCTGGGCACACGGACACATCCTGGGAGATCGGCCCTGCATGGGCCAGACCAACCTCACGTCCTCTGTGACAGCAGCAGGAGACACTGACTCCTCTCACATCGGCTGCTGTGCAGTTCCCAACAGGAGCTTTCCAAAGACAACTGTGAAGTTCCCTCCACAGGAGTCGGTCCTGTCCAAACCCATCCCCACTTCCAAGCAGCCCCTTCACTCCCTGAGCGTTTCCTAAGCCAGCAGACCCCATCCTCCTCCATCCCCACCGCACTGAACAGCAGCAGCAGCTCTCAGGGTTAGGTGTCCAGCTCAGGCGCCATTCTTCCCTCTTGGATCGTGCTGTTTGCTCCATTTCTGGAGCAGGAATGGGGGAAGCAGCCATGGAAGAAATAAAACCTGAAGACAGTTATGGAAAAATTACAGACCCAGAACACAAATTCCATACAGACTGTGTGAGTACATAAGCACTTCTCCTGCCATGACATAATTAATGCAAAACACGCTGGGATCTTGTTCTTCCGATAAACACGGGCATCATTTTCGTTGATCTGTCTGGTTGGGTTTTTGAAAGCCATCGCTTCCTGCATTCCACAACAGAAACTTTACACCCACAAAACCTGGTACCATTTCATTTTATTCTTCCTGTCTTTATTCTATTTATTTATTCAGCTAGCCAATGTGAGAGGCCGTAAATCGCGCTGCTACTTAAGTCACAGGGGGAATTCCTTTAAACACAAGTAAAAACTCATAAATAACTTCCTGCAGTCAACAATGCATTCATTTTCCTCCCCACTTTCCAACTAATCTTCCAGCTAACAAATCAAATCAAGTACCCAAATGTAATTATTCTGTTGTGATAATCATCTCCTTACACTCAGAGCATACCTTGGCTTATTTCTTCTCAAATTAAAATTAGCAGAGAGGCTTGGGATAGTGGGAGGGAGAGGGGAAAAGGTTATGAGCCATTGATAAACCCAAGGTACAACAAGGAAACTCTTCAACTCCACCAAAGTCCTGCATCTTGAGCAGAAGATTTGCCTTTTTGTGCTAGATTGGTGAAAAAAAGTGATGCCAAATCCAATTTAGACTCACTTTTTATTAGTATGACTCACAGTACAGTTTTCAACACAATGAAGTGCATGATATGAAAAAAGACACTATTTTAGAACCGGGACAATTCCCCTAAACTTGCTGGAAGCAATGCAGCAACAAATAAATCCAGGAATTAATCTGTGACAAAGTCAGTAAAAAGGCAGGAAACCTTTGCAAAATGCACACAGACAGGACAATGTGGGGTGAACGTTCATTTAACCCTGCAAAAATTGTGCTGTTTGTCCTGTAATTAGCTCTCAGCGCTTCCAAATCTCATCACTTCCAAACCCCTCCTGCTTGCTGTGGGCAGGGACAGAGCCTGGTGGTCATTCCCACCGGGATGGCAGGTCAGGAACGAGCGAGGTGAACGCCCCAGAGGAATAATCCCACCCACAGCCACGGACGCGCTGTGTCACCACCGCTCCACACCGTCGGATCACGGAGCGATGGCCAGTGCCAGCAGCAGGGCCAGGAGCATCAGGCTAAAAATAAACCCACAGAAATAAACTTGCCTTGGCTCCCAGCCTCCTGAGGATCCAAAGGCACAGGGCTGGAGGGGAGCAGCAACAGCCCCAGGGCATCAGCGTGTACCCGACACAGCAGTGTCAGGGACAGTGTCAGAGGGGAAGAGGTAAGGGCCTCACCACTGGCAATGGGCAGCGGGCATGGAAATGCAGTGGGGAGTGGGAATGGAATCACGGCAGGTGAGTGGTAGCCTGCCCAAGAGCATCCTCATCCTCTCCAGAGTGCAGGGAAAGGCAGAAGCTGGAAAACCTACATGGGAATGTGATGCTGCAAGCCAGGGTCCAGGAAAACAGAGCTGGAAGGCAGCAGGTAACCCTACTCTACATAATTTTCTTTTATTTCACTGCTTTGTCGTCTTCAAACAAAACCCTCATGATGAGTTTTTCCACGCAAACACCTGTGAACCTTTCAAAGTGTGCAGGTTTGAAACACAGAAACAACAAGCCACGCCTGGCAGGCTCCAGCCATTCCCAGTTAAAACATGGCCACTTTGGATGACACACAGCTTATTCCCAAGGCTGTAGGTGTGGGAGCCCAGGGTGTTGAACACAGCCCCACTCGTACGGCTCCGGCAGCACCTCCCTTGCCAGCCCTATGCCTCGCCAGCACAGCCACACCTCAAAAACAAACACCTGGATTCCTTCCTCTGACCTACAGCACTGCTCCTGTGTAACAGAGTTCAGGAAGGGATGGCAGAGCCACTTGGAAAGTGGCTTTGTTTTAAAAATTAGCTGGTTTGGGGAAAGATGCACGTCACAGGAGACAGTGCTCTGACTGTTAAACCCTTCAAATGAAAGGGGATTATACTGCAAACACTGATGTGTCCTCCAACAAAGGCCACCGTTCAATTGCTGACAAATTATTCCCCTGCACAACACACACTACAACGTGAGGCAACCTTTCCGAGCCCAGGCTGCAGCTGAGGCAGGAGCAGCCCGGCACAGCAGCCAGATCCTGGGGCCTGACACATCCCACGGCTTGCAGCGAGCGAGGGACGGTCACCAGGCCAGCAGCCACAACACAGGAAGCCTCCGACAGCACTTCCCTCCCAGCAGATCTTATCCCAAGTTTTCTGACGGTTGGTTTTTCACTTTGATATATTTGCTTGATGCATTTCAAGTGAGATATTCCTAATTCTGTATGATAGAAAGTGATTTTTAAAGAAATGCTGTAAGTTCCAAATGAAAACATACATTTAGTGATTTAGAAAAAAAAAACCCAAGATACCTTACATGAGCAGAAGCTCCCAGAGCTGATGGGGAGCAAGAGCCACGGGGCTCCCCTCGTCGCTTTTTAGACACGCAGCACAGAATCACAGGATGGTGTGGATTGGAAGGAGTCCTAAAGATCACCTTGTTCCAACCCCTTTCAGGGGCAGGGACACCTTCCACCAGACCAGGTTGCTCCAAGCCCCATCCAAGCTGACCACAGTCTTGGCCAGCTCATTCAACCTGCTGATGCTCTGCAAAATGTTTTGAAACCCTCAAATAAAGACCTCACAGTATAATAAAACAATCTTGTATCACTTCTATCGGCAACTTAAACTGCCTAACACACACCTTGCACAAAGTTTACATTAGGAAAAATAATTAAACAGCTATTGGGCTGATTCTGTGCCTGTTCAGCAAATATCAGTACCTTGGTAACTTCCTTATGACTTTACAGAGTTTCCTGCAATTCCCAGGGAATTACCCGTGTTTCTGCGCACACTTTCAGGCAGGTTATTTCAGGGTTTCAGGTCTTGGCTTGAGGCACATGAACATGGCCTCACTCACACAACCAACACCTGCACAGCTCCTCTGAGCAGATCTCACTGCTGAGGGTGTCTGAGATGCCAAAGGACGGTTGCTGAAACTGCAGGCAAACATCAATTTGTCAGTGAAACACTGTTCCCAGGGCCCTTTCCTTCTCCACCACCCCATGGGGAAAGACAAGGAGTACCAGGGAAACCAACATCAGGGTTAGACGGGATATTGGGAAGGAACTCCTCCCTGGGAGGATGGGGAGGCTCTGGCACAGGTTCCTGTGGCAGCCCGGGGCAGTGGGAGGTGTCCCTGCCCATGGAACTGGATGGGCTTTGAGGTCCCTTCCCACACAAACCATTCCATGGTTCTCAGAGTCTGTGAAGCAGGGGTGACTCTGCAGAGCCCATGAGCTGTGGGGTGGCTGCCCCAGACTCTGGGGTGCACAGACCCCATCTCCTCCAGCTGTGGGGCAGGAGAACCTGACAGGAGCTCAACAGGGGAGAGGATGGAGGTGACGACTGATGGAATGTGCCACCTGTACATGGTATGCACCCATCCCAGGCAGCAAGGTATTTTTAATGCTTTCTTTGTTCCTCTATCTGCTATTTTCAAATCCCAAAAAAGCTACAGGACACAAAGTATCATTATGCACGCCACAACCTGAACACAGCAGGAAATTTTAACATTTCAGCAGCATGCACAAAAACCTCTAACACATTTATATTTTATTTGATTTACTGCAATACTTTTCTTCCATCTCTTGAAAGTAATTTTTCTCTAAAGCGTAACTGCTTAATTGGCAAGTGTACAAAATATAATTACACTGCATACAAGTTACAATATTGCTTATGGGAATATCAGTGTTGATGCATTCTGCTTTATTTTGTGTTTAATCTCTATTAAGAGATCTGTGAAAATAGCAAGGTACTCTTGATCTTATAAACATGACATGTAGTTCAGTCATTTCCCTGCCTAACTAAAGCCCAAACAAATGCAACTGAAAGACAACAGAAAATTCCTGGGCTAGCTTGGCACGTCCAAGTTAATAAAATTCTTACATTCTCCTCTAAAGAAAGTGCGGTCCACAGGACACTTAAAAAGAAAATCCCCAACCTCTCCAGGCTGAGGTTTGTCACATCCATTACACTCTGAAAGCGATGGAAGGACGTGGCACATAGGAATACATCACTCTGTGTGACAGCTTTAGGGGGGTTTATTACATTCCCCACAAGGACCTTTGCAATCCCGTCTTTTATAATGAAAGGATAAAAAAGTAACACAGCAACGGGGCTGACTCGTGCCAGCCTAGGGAGCAGTGCCTGGTGCTCGGCAGCAAAACCTCTCACCCTTTGTGCCCCCAGCTCTGCCAGCCAGGCCAGTGCAATTCCCAAACTGCAGGATGTGTCGAGGGAGGGTGAGGTTGGATTCCAGGGAAAGGTTCTTCCCCCAGAGGATGCTGGAGCACTGACCAGGCTCCCCAGGGAATGGCACAGCCCCGAGGCTGCATTTGGATAATGCTCTCAGGGACAGAGTGTGATTGTTGGGGTATCCTGGACAGGGCCAGGAGCTGGACTGATGATCCTTGTGAGTCCCTTCCAGCTCAGGAGCAGCTGTGGGAGCCTTCCACCAGCCCCAGAGCAGCTGGGAGCACTTACACTGTGTGTAGGTTACGTGCGGGAGGAGATGCCCTGCGCAGAAACGGGTCTCAGTGCTCTGACAGACACCTACCATCGGCACGGTTTAAGTGCCTTAAAGGTTTATTTCATTTGCTTGAGTAATGAGATTAATGTGATGTTTGTTTGTTTAAGCTAAATCATCCAAAGCCAAACATCTAAATGTCCTTAATTCACGGCATTAGCCCAGGCTGTGTTACCATGCAAGTCCATCTCACTGTCCTGCTTTTAATTGCACCAACAAATTCCTGCTGTGCTCCATTCCTCTCCCAGAGGTCAGACAGCACAGGGACACCTCAAGCAGCCAAATAAACCACTCAACGTTGTCAGTTTGACATTTTACCACACTCCTTGTTTTCTTTGCAACTGGTTTTCAACATATTTGACTCCTAGAGCTAAAAACCCAGTGTGTAAACCCAGTAGATACAGACCTCTGTAAATGTATGTTTGAATGGAGACAGACACCTCTGTACAGATGTAGGGGCAGACGCACAGGTGGATACAGACGTAGGCACGTAGAGCTGTACACACACACAGGATGGACAGGAAACCATGTTCCTGCCATAACAGCTCCTGCATACTCAAGCACCACACAGACCAGAGCCCAGTGATCCCACAAACCTCATGTGCGAATGATGGATGAGACGAGCAGACCCATCTGCAAACTCACCTGAAAGCAGAGCAAATCTGCAAATATCCAGCTCCACATTCCTGCTTCAAAATAAAAATAAACGTGCACACAAACACGTTGGTTTTGTTCCAACCACTACCCCAGCAACGCACAATTAAAGTTTAAATCTGAATTTGACCTGTTTTGATCACTTTTCACTCTTCTGCTCACAGGTTTCCCACCAGAGACAGAGCTATTTCTGATGTACCATGGTCACCAAGAGCTGGCTGCGAGTTTGAGTAAGTTCTGCACAATTAGATAAAACACATGACTATCAAATAAAAGGAATCGTCCCTCATTTCCTTTCTGCACCTAAACTAACTCTCACCTGACCCCGGCATTAGGCACAAAATGGACCAACACGGCCCCTGGGACTTTCTCACCCCATGCCAAGCACCTGGTGTTGACAGAGGTAACTCATCCCTGTGACAGATACAAGGCAGTTTTTAAGAAAATGGTGGGAAATGAAGAACCTACGATTCTTCCTGAGTGCTCAAGGTCCCACCCTGCAATCTCCTCTTTCAGACACAGGTTTCCTCTCTGTAAGTCACCCTCTGGAAGAAAATCTGTCGTGCTGGTGCTTGGGCTCTGCAAAGCCCTGGATCATTTAAATGATGGGCTTTCAGGGATTCTGAGGGCAGAAGGGACCCCTGTGATGTTCCAGCCTGACACACGGCACACTAACTTACTTCAATCAATCCCTGCTTGAGCCTCATTCACTCCAATGAACAATCCCTGAATTTGGCATTTCCAAAGGTGGAGAAATCACCAGCACCTTCAGCAGCCTCTTCCACCACAATCAGTGCTGAAACTACGCACCTTAGCTCTATTCTTTCCCTGGCTTCACCTTCCAGCTTTCAAGTCTTGTTAAAACTCTGCCTGCTAGACCCAAGAACTCTTTGTTATTCCATTTATTTTCCCTGTGACAGCACTAATTCCCTTAATCAGTTTACCTTCCAACACTCTCCTGGATAAGTCAAGCAGACGGAAGTCCCAGCCCCTTCCCCTGCATCCCTTCCCGGCTCCCTTGGCATTCCCACAGCCCTCCCCGACAGGCAGCAGGGGCAGGGTGGCTGCCACATCCCTCCCCCAGCCTGGCAGGCACCTGCCAGCGCAGACGAGGAGCACACAAGACGTTTGGCCATAATATCATCCTAGCGGTGCTGGCTTGTGGCTCCTCGCTCCCCCATAAAGACATGATTTCTCCAGACAGCATCCTGGAGCTACGGCCCGAGCTGTTTGCTCTGACACAGAGGAATTTACAGTTGGCCATCTGAGAAATATTACCTGCTTGTAGCCAAGCAAAACAAATTGCTGTCACCAGCGGTCACTCCTGTTTGTTATTTACCACTCTCCCAATCCTGGTGACATTTCAAGCTCCAGCTGCGGTGACTCTCTGCCTTATCACGGCTTGCTCAAACATTAAGCAGCGTGAGGACAAAAATGAGTGTTCAGGGAGGCTTCTAGAAAGGCTTGTTTGGAAATGATTCCTGATTTCACCACTGGATTTTGAGAGCTGACACTCTGCTGGGTCTCAGCCAGTTCTCCTGCACATCCCCAGTTCAAAGAATGCCGCTGTACCAAGATGAACTTCTTGGTGCATTTTAAGGAAATAAACCCCTCTCAGTTACTTTTATCAATCCCGTTTATGAGCTGTTGAAGTGAAAAAAGAAAAGTTGGTTCTCAAGGGTGTGCTGCCCCTAAACCCGTGCCAATGGGGACTGAGTGCATCACCATCCTGCCCCCATCATCAAAGAAATCCTCGGAATGCTTGCTCAGGACTCACGTGGAGCTGGCAGGTCTGTGCTGTTCAGCACAGCCCATTTACTGCTTTCTAGAATAACACACGGTGAGCATTGCCATGGCCCACAGGAACTCCTCAGCAGTTCAAGACGTTGTCAAAAATACACATTACTGGCTCAGCTCACTCTGTAAAGCCCTTCAGCGAGACACCAGGGCTGGTGTAGTCAGGCACAAAGGTCTGACTACAGCAGTGGCTACTCAATATTCTGCTTCTACCACAATATTAACAGGGACTAAACATATCATTACTTTTCCCCATCAAAAAGTGCAATATTTATGATTTTTCTATTAACCCCATGCGGTAACCCAGTTCTATTTCCAATATCTTACAGAACTGCTTGTTGTTCTCATCACTACCAGCCACAGCTTCTCTCTGCATCCCTTCCCCTTCCCTCAAGCTCTGATTTCTGTTCTCTGCCGATTCCCCACCCAGGCACTTGGATGTGCCGACCTGGACTGAATTTGTGCACCCCAATTTGGCATCCAGCACCTTAAAACAACCCAGAGCTGGAACAGCAACAGGTGAAGGTGGGACAGACAAGCAGAGACACCTGGCCAGATTTTCCCTCCTGACACATCATTCGACTCCATTTTTTTCAGAAACAACTGCAACAAAAATCAGTGGCCACAACCTCAGTGCCTGTGGCTAGACCAGAACGAGATCTCATCCCAGCAAAGGGCAAAGCTGAAGTTAGCACAGGTATTCCAGTACTAAGCTTTGGGACACCCTAATTCCAGGCTTGATGTTGCACTATGCCATTTTTGTATTAAGGAAGGGACCAGCTCAAACAAGTGGCAAATATAAAACCCACACGAGCTTGTGCTGTAGGATCATGAAACTTCTGAGAACTGTAAGAACATGAAAAGTAATGAAAAAGGGTTTTTCCCACGTATTGAATTGAAATTAATTTCATCCACAACTAATCACAGCAAAGCTTAAGGCTCTCAACTTTTAAATGTAACATCCACTATTTAGCCTAATTACTTCGCTTAATTTACTGATTCCTTCCAACATCCCCTCTCATGGAAAACCTAGTTTTCAACATAAAAATCACAAAAAACTTGACGCTTTATGACAGCTCTACAGATATGCCAGCACCTCTTCTACTTGGCCTCACATATTTTTTTAAAGGGGAATTTATTTGCAGGGTTTTCCCTCCAGCTCACACCAACAAAGGACATTCCCCACTCTCCTGCGGAGCCCATCACACCCCAGGGTGTGACACCCACTGCCTGCAGAGGAACCAGCCATGGCATTCATTGCCCGTTTTGCTTATTTTCTACCCCAACAATGATGGGGTCCATCCAGGTCCAACACTGTGCCAGCTGCATGGAAATACTGGATTTCCATCTCTTCCCTCTGCCTCTTTTGGGGCCAAACCTGCACTCTTTGTACACCTGTTACTCTTCCCAAAGCCCATCTGCATTCCAAAGGGGGTCATCCCTGCTCCCAGCCAGGGTCACTCACACCTTGCAGAGTCACACATTATAGTTATTACAGTAATAACTAAAAGCCAGGCTAATTTTGGAATATCCCATAATTTTGTGCCAACCTCTTCAGCAAACAATCTCCTCTTTTTGCAAAGTGAATGGATCACTAAAAATTAAAAAAAAAAAAAGACAGTATCCATTACATATCTGTTATATTTAGCAACAGAGAATCCATCTGCATTATTCCTGGCCTCATTAAAGACTTGGCTCCTTGTAAATATTATGTCTGTAATCCCCACATTCTCCGTCCGCGCCGTGCATCAGGGCTCTATTTCTGCAATAATTGGTGTGTACTGTTGCACAGAAACAGGGGCTGAGTGTCTGTCAACATTGCACAAGTGAACGTACACAGCAGCAGCCGCAGCACAACTCCTGTGGAAATCAGCTCCACAAGGCTCCTCCAGCACCTCCTCAGAAACTCACAGCCAGAGCACCCTGCACTCTACACCTGAGCCCAAAAAACGGTCGGATTTGGTCAACTTTAATTTGGCCACTGTGGTGGCAAAGATCCTTCCTAATCCCACACTGCTCCAACAGCCAGGGGGATTAGGGAGAGGACCTGGGTGAAACAGAGCCCAAAATTCAACAAGCAAGCAGGTTTATTTCAACCATGTAAAACCTACTTCCATCAGCAGGGATGGCCAGGAGCCCAGCAAGAAGCAGGGCAGTTACTTTCAGCAGGACCACAGTTTTTCATTGGCTTAAAGGATACGTGAAATCACTGCCAGATCAAGACGGAGGAGCAAATCATTAATAATTAAAATCTACAAGTGATGCATTCAACTAACTTGGGTTTTATTTGCATTTCACAGTAAAGTCTCAGCACAGATGGTACTTTATGGATGTCTATTAAGATGCCTACCTTGATTCACCCTGGAAGACCACATATTTGAAAAACAAGGCTGGATTATCCAAAATAACCCTGTCATGCACGGACACACAGCTCCCATCAGCTGTGGAGCACAGGGACCCTGAAAGGTATTCTGGGGACTGTCCTCCCCTGGCAAAACCACAGAGCAGGGGTGAGCATCCAGGATCCCCCAAAGTATACTCTGCTCCTGGCTGGGATTTCAGGATGGGCTAAAAACCCATGAAAAACCCCAAAACTGGCAACCCTGCCAGGCAGAAGCAAGGATGACTTCAGGGAAGGGTTGGTGGGTCCATCAAAGCTGGTTCCAACGATGCTGAGCCCTCCTCATGGCTGCTGCAGGGCTCTGACAGCAGCTCCTCACCCACCCCCTGCGAGCTGCACACGTCGCCTCCAGACAAAACATGTCAAACACCCAAAACCACCCCACCAACGGGAACAGTGACACACACAGCACTTCAGGGCATTCTCTGTGGCACCACAGCTTTGATGTTTTCCCCCAAACACTTGCTCCTCACCAGGCTTCTCCTGACACAGGACACACAATTACAGACCTCAGACCAGGTCAAGCAAACTCCATCCCACCCACGCTGACCTTCAGAGGGTGCAGGTGCAAACTTCTCCATCAGCCCACTCTGGTTCCACCACACATTTTTCCCCTCCAACTACTCCAGCTATATTTCTTTTTCATAATCCCATGGAAGTTCCAAATAATATAATCCAGACTCTAATAAATCACAGCACATCCCAGGAAGTGTTTAAGACAAGGCTGGATAGGGCTTTGAGGCACCTGGTGTAATGGAAGGTGTCCCTGTCCATGGCAGGAGGTTGGAACTGGATGAGCTTTAAGGTCCCTTCCAATCCAAACCATTCCGTGATTCTATAAAAACATTACACAACAAGAAAACCCCACAAGTTCTGGCAGGAGCACCCCCCATGACCTCCCCACACAGCACCACCAAGCTCCCCCCCCTCACCAGATCAACAAAAATTGGGAGTTCAAAAATCACCAAACTCCAATGTTCTACCGGCATTATCACCTCAGAGAGGAGAAACAAAAACTAATTTAAAAGCTCCAGATGTTTATTCCTGGTTCTTAAGAAATCACCAGGGCTCATGGTGCAAGAAAGCGGAGTGCACACTTATAAAGCATCATTGTAGAGCTAAATAAATGACACTGATTCTTCTGTGCTCTGTCACCAGAACTCCTGCGGACTTCACACAAAATATTATGTGGTGACCTCCTGGTAAAATGCCAAAGATCCTGCTCTCCTCACCACAATGGGGCAGAGCAGAAGGAGAAAACACGTGGGTGGCTTAATGAGAAGACTTGGTTTCCCTGCCCTCACTGCTGCAGAGGATGGTCATGGAATTTTTCATCCTTTCACCTAAATCTTATTTTGCTTGGCAAAGGAGAAGGAGTGAGAAAAAATGAACTATGGAAGATGGCATAAGGAATGATAGTTGGCCCAGAAATACCTGACCATGACAAGCTGCATTCTAGAATTGCATCTTCGTACCTGCGTGTGACAAACTGCATTTGAAATTACATCTTCCAGCATCACAAACAGCGGTGGAGAAAACACCAATTCCTGCCTAAAACAATTGCGTTATCCCGGTAAGCAGAGCAAAGCCAGCGGTGACCTGCCAAAACCTTCCCTCCAAAGGCACAGTGCCCCCTGCAAGAGAGGGCCCCAAAAATCACCTTGCGCCCCCCACACATGGTGTTTAATTCACCTGTGAGCCCTGACCCGTTTCTCTTTCCAGAGTCTACAATCTAAATATCCTTCACAGCTGGAGCAAGGGGTCTTACCCTGCCCCGGTTTCTAGGGCAGGTGTAAGTAATCAGCCCAAATTGGAAAAGCTGCTCACCAGCAGCTCCACTCTCTACTTCTTTAAATTACTACAACCAGAGTACAAAGCAAAGACAGGAATACTCACTCGATCTGACGTGAGGAGTAAATGTGACACCCATCAGGTTTTATGAGACAGCATCATCCACCAGATCTTAACAAAACACTTGCAAATTGCCAGTGCCGTGTTCTGAGCAGCTTTTCCATTTCTTCTGCTTAAAACGTGAAGCTTCTTTCAATTCCCACAGCTAGTAAACAGCCCCAAAAAAACAGGGAAAATTAACCTACCTTTTCCAAATGGTTGGGCAAAACCCAGATTCAGGGGTTTTTTTCATTAGAATATTCCATTCTTGCCAGAGTCAGCTGAACTGAAGAAGTTTTATTTGAACTGCAGCCAGCCTGACGGATAAATCAACTTTCCTGGCCAAAGGCTTCAGTATGTTACTTCCAGCTCGTGCCTGGGACCTCATACTTTGAGGCTGATGCTTTTCCTGGTACAAGGAATATTATCACCAGATCCCGGTGACAAGACTCTGCACTGAAATGCCAGCGTTAAGGATGACAGTTTGTGCTACAGTTCTTGCTATGGGCAAATTCCTCTGAATGCTTTCCATCTAGGAAAAGCAGGAGTGGAAAAAGGGCACAACTTTGCCCTCGGAGAAGTGGTGGGGATAAGAGGGAGCTGTCAGCAAAGGGGGCTGTGGGGTGGCAGCTCCACGGAGCATCACGCTCTGGAGCCACCTTGCCAGCCAAGCCCCAGGATCCCGCATGGGCTGGAAAACTACCTTAAAAAGAGGGAAAGCTGACGGCAAGAAAACATCATCTACGATCTGTATGCTGTAAAGCTGACAATAAAACCCTGGACCAGGGAAGCATCTCAGTCTGAAATTCTAGGGGAGAAAGGAAAAGTCAAACATTCCTGCAATCCATGTTCCTTAACACAGGAGAGTGCCATCACTCTGACTGAACTACCCTGTTTT
This sequence comes from Dasyornis broadbenti, assembly GCA_013397935.1. Taxonomy (NCBI): domain Eukaryota; kingdom Metazoa; phylum Chordata; class Aves; order Passeriformes; family Dasyornithidae; genus Dasyornis; species Dasyornis broadbenti. The sequence goes on from VZRN01001895.1 coordinate 371,282, forward strand.
CTGCTCAGCTTTAGAAATACTTGGTTCTAACTTTTAAAAGGCAAGGTATTTTGATTGCCCATGAGAGGGAAGAACTGGGATCAAGTGAGGAACAGCCCCCAGATGCGCCCGGTTTGCTAACGATGAAAGCCAACCTCTGTCCCCGCTAATGGCTAACAGGTGGGTTTCCCAAACGCCTCCAAAAATAAGCTCCTTTCTAAAAATACCACCCTGTATTCACAACGCCAGATTTTCCAGAAAAATACTGAGGATAGTTGATGTTCCCCAAACAATCGCTTTTATGGGAACTTCAGGCTGCCCTTCCAGCAGAAAGTTTTTCAAGGCAAGGAACACAAATCCTTGTTTAAGATTCGAGCCCCATGGATGGACTCATTCCCTCGGCCAGCTCCGGAGCTCGAGCACAAATCAGCTTTATGGAAGTAACAGATTACAGAACACATCCCTACAAATAATTTTTTTTTTTTTTTACTAGAGAATGCGTAATTGAAATGTCTGCGATCCAACAATCACCTCTGAATTCACAAATACCTCATAGTATTCCAAACACACTCTCCTATAATGAGACCATCTTCAATTTTCCTTGGTAAAGAGACCTTTAAAGAATGCTAAAGCAGGTCGGCGCCCTAATGCACTGATGGAAACAGGAACAAAAGCATTTTGTCACCAGGCATCTTGTCTATCATTATTTTCCTCACTCTGCTTAAACAAACTGAAAAGTACGTGCCTTTTATTCCTCCCCCCTCCCCAAAAATCCACAATAACTGCAGTTTCATCCCGAAGGAAAGCCACCATCTGTATGGAAACAAGGGGCCGTTACACCGAGCCGTCACCGCCGATCGGTTCTTTCCTGCTCCACTCATGTTTTTTAAAACACAGGATTAAAATGTCATCCCATGCCCCCCGTTCTAGGGAGCCGTGTGTATTCCTCTCCTCTGGTCACGGTATACTTAATCAAGTGTGAATGATTAAAGTACTTCAATTAGAGCTACGTACATTCATTGCAGGCAATTCAAAGGAAGCGGAGAAGTGTAGCTGAAAGAAGAAATTACTTCTACTACTTTGAGATCTCCATCTCCTACTTTCCTCCTCCCCGGCACAGCCAGAGCCCTAGGACCCGGCAAAGTACCAGGCGCTAAGCTCCAGCTAGGATTTACCTTGGGGGCACGTCCCTCGGCAGGACAAAAGGCTATTCTTTCCCCCTCTGCAAGTCCTGCAAGTTTGGGGGGAGGAATGTTTTTTTCTTTTGTAGGGTGGAGGGGTGTGAAAAGAACAATCTCAGCGCCTAAATCCACGCACCCACTCTTGCTTTTCCATTCTAGTGATAGCAGGGAAGGGTTTAAAATGTCCACATCAAGGGGGGAAATATAGATAATAAATAAATAGTGGGGAAATTATTTTGAAATCTGGCGGGGGAGGGTAAAGGGTGGGAGTGAAGGAGCGAGGCGCGGCCCAGCGGACACCGCGCACCTCCGCGGGTTAGAAGCGTGGAGAGTTGCTAAGTGACTGACGGGCGAGCGCCGTTAATAAGGCGAAATAAAGTAATTTCTAAAAAATTAAAATTAAAAAAAATGAAAAATATTAGGACTAATTTTTTTTTCGGAATATACCTAAAATTAAGAGTAAGAAAAAAAAAAAGGCAGTAACAAAGCACACTCACACAACACACCA
>VZRN01001895.1:374321-498223 GCA_013397935.1 Dasyornis broadbenti
TGTAGCGCGAGCGCCGCCGGCCCCGCAGCGCGGCTGGAGCGGATGCGGGGAGGCCGGCGAATAAAGGCCACCGGGGATGCGCGGCCCGCGCTGTTGGCATCCCCCGGGCGGAGGGGCTGCCACGTCCGTCCCCTCCGAGCGCCCAATTTGCTGTGACCGTGGTGTAATCGCGGCGGGGCTCTCGGCTGGATGTGAGATAACCAGAGCACGCTCGGCGCCCATCTATTTGTATTTGTATTCTGTATTACCCCCGTAGATTTGGGAATTAATGTTTTGACAGACGTTCTTCATCTGCTTATCACAAGAATGTGGGCAGGTGGTGATCCCATCTTTTTGTTGTATAATCATCGAGCCTCTTGCATTACATATATATCCCGTGCTTCTCAATCAGCCTGGGAAACAGTGCATTCCTTTTCCTACTCAAATAAAACCCTTGAACCAGCTCAATTGCCTGTTACAATTAGTAAGTGAGCTTCAGTTTTTGTGGGTGGAATTGCACAGTTAAGGGCCTAAAGATCTTGATTCTTACAAACGTGTTGTGTGTCCTCAGTGGATGTTTACACCACGTCCATCATTTGTCCTCCCGGCACCTGCTGCTGGGGGCTGCTGCCATGGTCCCGCACAAGCTGAAGCCTCACATGGCCTCAGCTCACCAGGATTCCCCGTGGTGTCAGTGCAGAGAAGGCCACAGCTGTGACCACCGTGCACTACCCAGGCTCTGCACAACGTGGGCACAGCCAGGCACCTCCATGCAGATTTTAGCAAAACTCAGCAGCTTTCAGCTGGAAGAAGCATCTAATTCTGCACTTTTCCCTTTGGCAAAAGTCCCTCCAAAGGGAAAACTCTGCCTACCTGGATGAAACCTCAACATGAAAATCACTGTTTCCGTATCACCAAGACTTCTTGGATTTCCTTCATCAGCAGCACTGCTAACTAATTGTGGGCAGCTCCTTTGCACATGGAACGTGGGCTGCAGTGGATGGAGGGATTTGCACTGACCGAGGCCTTGCTCATGGCATTGCAGTGGGAATTTATTTACACCACATCCCCCCCCTCTGCTTTACCCAATTTGCTTTGCTAAACATTACATGAGCAATGTACAGGAGGCAGGAACAGGTTCCGTGGGGCAGGAACACAGCAATTGCTTCCAATAAATAATCTTGAATTCATGATGTAAACAAAGGCAGTCACATAAGTTGAGGCCAAAGACACAAATAATTATTTCATTACCAGAGCAATTAGGTTACAGATTGTAAAGGAGAAAGCTCTTAAGCTACACATCTTCGAGTTTAGCAGGGGGCAATCCTCAGGCATGTAGATTTTTCTTCAAACTATTTGGATTGCGATCGAACATTCATCAAGTGTGAAATAGCCTTTGTAATGAGATGCTTGGAAAGGAGATACACAGTGGATGCAGTGGGAGGCCTGGAACGATGCGGGTTTAACTTCAAACTGCAGCTTTTAAAACGTCCTTTCAGCTGCTGTCCAACATTGAAGGAGATTGGGCTCCTCCAGCATCTCACTGGTTTGTGTAAAGTTCAGTGTGTGCTCAGTGTGGGGCGTTTTGGCTTCCCAGAGCTTGGGAGCAGCGGTTTTGGGACAAGGGGAAGAACTAACAGCCCAAGAAGAGGAATGTTCTGCTGGACGCAGGCACAGACCAGATCTCTCTTCTGGCCTCTTTCCTGCAGGTTGTTTCTGTGTTTTACCCAACTCCTGGACAGATGTTTCAGGCAGTAGGTTGTTACTGAAAAGGAAGGTTCCACACATCTCTGAGGCACCCAACCTTATGGACTCACTGCGGGTAGTTGTGCTGATAATCCCTGCTGGGCGAAGACCCCTGAAAACGTAACTGCTGAGGGATGCCTGCAAAGCAAAACCAAGCTGTTCCTGTATTCATTTTAATCTACCAGTAGCTGTACTGAAAAGTTCCTGGTACCAATTAGGAACCAAGCCCTTCCTGCATCATTTTTTGTGAAATCAGTTGACCTTTAAAAATTTCACTTATTACGTTTCTTCCTGGTATGAGCACTGGATGTTTGGGGTGCAGGATTTGCACGATGCCCCTTTCCCTGGACAGCCAGGCTTCACCTCCCTTGCTGGAATAATGCTGCTTGCCCCGTGTTGTGGCTTTACTCACTAAACTATAACAGAAAGTCTGCAGCCCCTATGTCTGTAGTGGTTCTATTTGATGAATTTGCAATTATTTTTAGTAAGGGGTTGCGTGCTTCTCTTGTGAATAACTTGTTTTCTCTGAGCTGTGGGCTCAGGGGAGCGGTGATGGGATATTGTTTCCTGACCCACATGCTGGCTCCGAGCAGCTGAGCGCCCGTCACACGAGGCTCCGTCAAGCGGGAGCACAATCACACTTTGCCTCTCCACTTCACCGACACGTCAGCCTGGGAGCAGCACCTCCTGCTGCACTGCTACGGCTCAAGGAACTAAGGAGGAATAATACTAAATAAAATTTACAGCCGGTTTTCATAAAGAAGTTGATTTGCAGATGCAAATGGGGGCCTTGATCCTGCAAAGACGATGCTCCTGCGTGGCTTTTATGTAGCGCAAGGAGTCAGAGTGACTTCAGCTGGATGACTCTCAGGGCATAAATGTCAGCGCCAGCATCTCTCTCTCTCCCTGCAGATTTAGAGTGAGTATCTGTTGACTAGAATAGACCAGTTATTTTACTGCTCCAAGTGTTTGTGCAACTTGGCTACTCGGTGCTATGCAGGAAGAGGCAGACACAAATCCTGCTCAGATCCTTCTGAGCCGCGTTTGATCGTTAGAAATCAGATTTGGGTGTGAGGAACGCCGAGTATCCAGCACCAGCGTCAATACCCCGCTTATTTTTTACCAGTTTTTACAATGTAACTGGTTTTGAGCAGATTTGCTGGCTAGGTTATAATGGATAATCATTACAATAATTGAGAATGTGCTCATTTTTTTTTTACAAATGGGTGGCAGGAAATATTTGTTTTCTACCAGTTCTGTTCTAGAAACGTTAAGTCTATGGTTTGGTTCACCTGTCTGTAGTATAAGTGCAGAAAGCAGGAATATGAATACCATAAGGCATTTTCCTTAAAGGTTTTTGTGAGTGTAAATATAGAGCCTGGAGAAATGGACTGGTTTATTTTCCTACGTACTACACTTTTAATATTAGCACCCTATTTTAGCTTTAAAATGCATTAAAAGAAGCACATCCTTCATTTCACTCCTGTGATTGATGCAAACCAGGGATGGATTTGTTCCAAAACATGTTTAGTAAACTGTTCTGGACCTGAGCATTTAGAAGATGGGCTGTTTTTCTTGTAGTTTTGATCTCACAGCAGACTGACACGGCTATATAAGCACCTTCAAGCACAATTACGTCTAGTGGGGAGCCAAAATTCCAACATTTGGTATCAATCCTGTGAAAGTAAGTTCATTAGGAGGATGGTTCACATCACTTTTTCTATTATTTACTGTAAGGATGTCATCCAGTGTGAAGAATTGCACTGGTAGAAAAAGATTGCTGTTAAAGGCAGTGTATGATCTTGGATCAGCAGCTTCCCCCTCCATTTTAGGATCAGTTTTTAGAATTTAATTACTGTAACACTATTTTTTATACATTTAAAAGGTTTTCAACTCAGACTTGGAGTTTTATAACATAACAGTAACTTAATGGAAGTGAAAAGGACTCATTCATGCCACAAGCTCTCAGTGGGAGCGTAGGGAAAGAAGGGTGAATGCATTTATCTTTTTTTTTATTTTTTTCTGGTTTAAAAGAACAGTGAATCTTGCTTGTCATCATGAAAATGAAACCATCAAGGCAGGTTTCAGTGTGGAAGTTTCCAGGAATAACAGTTCTCAGTGTTCCGTGGGAGTGTCTCAAGTGGATTCCTTATGAGAGATGCCCCTCCTTTGTTATCTTACACTGATGCTGCCTTGGTGTTTGAGGTGCCGGGTGCCCCCAGCTCTGATCTCACATTGCTGTGGGTGCTGTGCTCTACAAGGGCCCTGAGACCCCAAATCTTCCCTGGTCCTGCCCTTCCTGCCCTCTGCCTCTGGGAGCAGGACTTGCACATCCTGGAGGATGTCCTGCTGCAGGGTCATGCTGGACTTGGAGCTCCTGCTTGGGAAAGTGTGGGTTATTTGCAGTCTGGGCAGAAACTCTCTCAGTTCTCCTGAATTTTGAAAGAAAACCAAGCCCACTAAAACAAAAAAAAAAAGCTGTTTGTGCTCAGCTGCTGCTGCCAGTGCCTCCAGGAGCAGTTGGCTCTTCTGGGCCCCGGCCACGCGCTCCCAGCCCTCCCTGCCTCCTCCCGCTGCCAGCACCAGCATTTGTGCAGCTGCAAGGTGAAGTGGATCAGGGAACGGATCCAGCTGAACACTAATCCTGGGGAGCGGGGGGGAGAGGAGAAAAAAGCTTATTTTCAGCTGGATCTGTTGCCCAGGCTGGTTGTGCCTTCAGCCTCGTGGGACACGTGCTCGCGCCAGGAGAGGCTCTGGTGGGAGGAAGGAGCAGCCGGGCAGGGAGCGCAGGGCTGGGTTTATGGCAGCGCTGGTTACGCCGCCTGAGGAGCATTTGTCAGGCTGTGACCTCGTGTTAATGAATTACTGTGCCTGCGCCCCGTGCAGCCGAGGTGACAGCGCTGGGCTCTCACTCCCAGAACCGAGACGCTGCGTCCTGCGGGATCTGGGGGACAAAAGGCTCCGGTGCAGTTCGTGTTTCTCTTTTAAATTCGGGGATGTGCTTGTGGTGGGGAGACAAGTGCGGGTCGTGAGGGATTGACAGGGAATGGGGTACACACACACATTATTGGAATTTATTAATCCTCTCCTGGCGTCGACTGCAGCAACAAGTGGGGCTGTAAGACCAGCAGAACACCTGGGATCCCCTAATACAATATATAAAACAATTTAGTTCAACGCTACATTGATCGCAATGGTAGCACTTGTGTTGTAATCTGGGCTCGGCATTGCACTTTCCTCACATCAAATTAAATATAGATTTTGACCGATTTCCACAAAGTTGCACAAATGTAGGGGCTGGATGATGTTCTACATAATATGTTGGTGTTATCCCTTCTTGGAAAATTTATTCCTGTTGAGAAAGAAAAAGAGTTCCATGCTGAGAACTCTTGAATTGAATTGATGATTAGAACGAGGCAATACATATTACTTCTGCCCTAGTACAGCCACTGAATTCAAATCGGTAGGAAATTCTCAAATCAATTTCCTTTTGCAAACATGAGCAAAAGGATGCCAACATACAATAAAACTCTCTTTTCGTAATCCTGTTGTGGGGTTTTTTACCCCTGCATGTGTGTGAAATCATTGTGCAGAACTGTTGGGGTATTTTTATTCCCGTTTTATTTGGTTTATATTCTTAAGCGAGGAATTACGAGTGTGGAGAAAAGCCTCACGGAGTGCATGCACATTTGTACACCCCTTCCATAAAACATCTCAATGTCATCGCCGCATGAGCAGAATTGTTCTGCTGATAGAACACAGGGCTGATGTTTAATCTTTCCAGGAAAGTTTAATGAAAGGTTCTTGAATCAATCTGTCTGGTTTAAAGTTTGAAGGGCATTTGGATGCACTAATTTGATGTATGTGCCAGGTGTTTCTAAACAAACAGTTTCCAGATAAAGACACTTCCTGCTCCCTCTCCCTTATCATGGACTGCCTCAACCTTTACCTTCCATAAATCTGGCTGGTTTCAATGGCCTCTGCTTCCAGCATCCTGCAATGTCTTAGTGGGGAACTCTACAGCACCCAGCCTCTGATTCCGCAGCTGTTATTGTTTTTGAAGCCAGCTAGTGGGTGATTTAACATTATAATGTCAACAGAAAAGAGTTTGGTTACAAAATGAAAGGGTGAACTGGGCCTTCCAGGCAGTGTGCCGTCTGCTGGGACACTGGGAATGCCCCTGCACTGGCACTGCTGGTGTTCGGAGTGAAACAGGGGCTTGTGCTCCTCAGCTGTGACTCACGGTGCCTTATTCTATCTGTCACTCACTGTTGGAGTTACAGTCATGCCTCGGGCTTCATCTGAGATCTCTCTACAAAAGAGCCGGCCAGAGGGGCTGTGACAGATGTCTGTAAAACCCTCAAGGGTGTGGGAGAGCGAATAGGGAGCAAGGATGCACGAATTCTTGTAACGCAAGAATATCTCAAATCACCATTACGTATCAGATTTCATGTGTGAGCGTCGTTTCTCATGGTACAAAATAAACTGTGCGTCCAAAGCACTGCGGAGCCAAATCGTACCATGGGGCTGAAACAATCTCGTGGCATACATGTCCATCAAGGGTTCCTGTACGTGGCCATCCAGGCAGAGGCTCTGGGTTCAGGAGATCCTCATGCCGCTGGCTGTTGGAAGCTAGAAGGGATATTTCTGTTCCTCAGGGTTTGCCCTGGGGTATCCATTGCAACCCTGTTAGAGACAAGGGCTGGGGCGAGGCTGAGCAAAGCTGGCCCAGCCAGCAGCTCTGACCTTGTCCTCCTTGTGCTGGCTGCCCTTGGGAAGTTCATCCCAGTCCCAAAGCACCTGCAGGCCTGTGAGTCACAGGAGATACCTGGGGAAAAGGGATGAAGTCGCTGGCAGAGTCCCTGGGCAGGGCAGGAGAAGCTGCTTCCCGGCCAGCATCCTCCTCACCAGAGCCTGCAGTCTCCTATGCTAATTAGGAAGTCACTGGCATAAAACTGAAGCAGGGCAGCCCTGCACGAGGCCCTCCAAGGATTTCAGTGCCTGGAAGGCATAAGTTGCATTTCATTGATAGTACAATTGTGTCTTAAATCTCTCTGGTCGCCAGAGACGTAGCGAGCATGGAGTCAGCTCGGGAGCGAGCGGGGGAAATGCAGATGAAGCGGTGCCTGGGGATCGCCTGGTGTGACCCAGTGCTGCACACAAGGACAAAGGGGCCAGAGCTGGGTGAGCCTCGTCCCGGCCTCTGCCAGCCAGGGATGCCAGAGATGGCATCCAGGGCCACCCAGCGCAGGCTCCTGCCACGGGCACCGTCACCAGGTGGGACTGGCACCAGATCTGACTGGGAATTTAAAGAAGGAGCATCGTTCCAGAGGTCAGTTGGGTATTTGGGAGTGATTCCACCCGTGCACGAGCAGCAAAGCTACCTGCACTCACCCTTCCAAGTCTGCCTTTTGACTGAAGGATTTCTTACGGGAAAACAAAGCCCGGTAGCCAAATCTCAGCCAACACTGCCAAAAGCCGCTCATTGCCAGGTTAATTCAGCACCACAGAATCACAGAGCAGTCTGAGTTGTGTGTGTTGAAGCAAAGGACAATGCACCTGAAAACAGAGCCACTGTCACAGCTGTGAGTGCTACAGGGAGGATTGCTGGGTTCTTAAACTGAAACAGTAACACATTGGCAGTCCTATTTTGGTATAATCACACCGGTGTAAACATGTCCTGTACCTTCTTGCTTATTGTACTTTCCAAGCTGGAACAAGCTGCACTGGTGTCTGCATTTCTTTTCGCGACTAAATCGTGTCCCCGGGAGGATTTTTGCTGCTTTAGCAGCGATGTTATCAAAGCAGCAGACCTTTGTGGTGAAGACCAGTCTTTAGTTTCTAAGTAAGCATTTTCACTTTTTAGTTGGCAGTAAACAAGCTGTAGGAATCCAGTTCTTTAAAGGGAAAGATAAAAGGCACAGAAGATCTGGTCTCCTATGTTCCTATTTCCTGAGTAAACTTCAGAACACAGCAGCCAGAGAAATCAGACAATGATTAAAGTTTGAAAAGACCTCTAAGATGCCTTCAGTCTTTGCCATTAAATCCCCAGGAAACCTCAATGCCCAGGATCTGTGGTCAGAAAAAAATCTCCAGAACACAGAGACAGGATGGATGCTCCTATTTGTTCCAGCATCTTCGTGAAAGCCCGTGATGCAACCAGCTTCCTGCTGGGTCCTGCCTTTGAGTGCCTAAGGTCTTCTCCCATGGTTTGGGGGAGACTCCAAGATGACGAGTTTCTGATCGTGTTCTGTGTCACGTTTTGAGAAGCACTGAGTGTCTCACGGTGACAGCTGATGTATCGATCATGTTGTATCGCATCATATCTGTAACGTTTCAGGTACCAGCTGTGTGTATAGACTGCTCTGCTTTGTCTTTCTTTTCCTCCTGCTTCCCTGTATGACCTCTTTGTATGATACTTTTGTTCGCTAAGGTTTTGGTGAGTGCATTTGGTAGCATGATGAAGGGCCCTGTGAGGGGCAGCAGTGCATGTCTGAGGTACAGGCAGATCTCCCAAACCAGAATTCCATGCAGTCCTCTCTCTAAAGCTGGATTTTGAAGTGACCATATCCACAAAGACGCAGCAACAGGGACAGCTGCTCCCCTTGGGAAAGCAGGCAGAAGTCTTCACTAGCCAGGCTCAACAAATCTGAAATACTTTGACAAGTGAAGAGGATTTTTCAATTGCCATTGATTCTGTTTTCTAGGGAAGTTTTAGTTCATGTAATGAACCATCTTATTTAAAAGTCAGGTACCTAAAGCTGTAGGGGCTGAGTCTGGAGTGGTTCCTGCTGAGAAGCTGGGGAGCAGCAGCTGTGCCCTGAGCTGCACGGGCTCTCAGCAGTGTGGGCAAACAGGAGTTTTGTAAACCACAAATGCAATGAGAGATTTCCAGATAAACTTTTCTCTGTGCCTCTGAGAAGTCTGCTGGGTATGGATCCTGAGCTAAGCAGTTGCTCCTTACCGGAATTAACTCATCCTGTCTTTATTTCTGTGCATTAGCAAGTATGGGAATAACTCCTGTGAATAACTCAGCCTAAACTAAAATCCTGGGAAATTGTTTTGGGTAGGGCCTAGGCTTTGTTTAAACAAATAAACAGAAAATACAAAAAGGAAAGAACTACTCAGAGCCACCCCCAAAGGGATTGTGTCGTGCAAACCAACGTTGGCATTCATCCTCTGCAGGTTTTTATCTAATTTAGATAAATATCTAAATCAAGTTTCATTTGCAAAACAAAAAGAGGCACTTAATCTAGAAAAGATCAAACTGGGAAACTGGGAAACTTTTCCATTTGGGGCTTTTATTCTGCATGAGGCCATTTCCTGAAATCATGATGAATTTGCAAATAGTTTCAGCTGTCCCAAAATTACACTTTTCAGCAAACAGCTACTTGTCTGATGAAAATCACTCAGCTGTTACCAAGGTCTTGGCTAGCTCTGCCTGTTACATTTCCAATGGGATTTTGTTAGAACAGTTAAGCAGGAGCAGCCTGGGAGTTTAAATATGGATAATTCCCCCCATCCTGTTGCAACTTCTGCAGCTTCAGCTTTTCCCTGGCTCCCGCGTGCTGCGGATGTGCACAGGGATGGCAGCAACTGCTGCAGGCTGCTGGAGCATCCTTCAGGAGGAAACAAGGACGAGGTGCAACATTTGGGATAAGGTCTAAAGCAGTTACAAAGTGCAATGGGAGAGGGAGCCCGCGTGGAGGTGGGCAGGGCTGGGGCATCTCTGTGGGAAGAGCAGCATCCTGGCAGCTCCTGGCTGCCAGCTATCAAATATAAATATTATCTAGTGAGGGAGGCTGGGGGAAAGAAAAGGCTTTAAAATCCAGTTTTACACACATTGTGTTTTGAGTAAATATTATTTTAGCTATCTAAAGTATTCAAACTAATCATGGCAGTTTCCTTTAATGCCTGCCATTCCAGGCACAAGGTTTATTTACTGTAATGTAATACATCTTGAGGGAATGTCGTATGCAGATATTAGCAATTAACTCATTAATCTAAAAATCACAATTCTTGCAATTAATAGAGCACTGCACAGTCACTCTAATTACAAACTCTGCACAAAAGGCCAGTCTCACAGGGAGCATGTAGCCTCCTAATTAGCCAAGATTTCAAAGGCAGACAGAAAATTGAGATGTTGAGGGTCAGGGAGGGAAAAATGTGACTCCAGTGCACGGTGAGCATATGTGACAGTGGGACTGACGAACAGTGCAGGGCGAGTTCCTGTGTGGGGTGGCACTGACCTGCCCAGGACAGGTGTGTGCTGTCTGCCCACGGTGCTGCCCTGCATTTTGGGGAGAGGCACCGCGGGGACCCGTGGCTCCTCCAGCCAGGCACTGCCCAAACTTTTGCAAGGCACTCCCACAGAGAAACCTAAGGCAAGGCTCTGCTTCACCTGCTGGGACACCCACGGCCATGCTGGGGGCTCAGGGATGGGCAGCAGCCCCTCGGGATGTCGGAACGTGGCTCTGCATTTTCTCCCCAGCTCCCACAGGACCGAGTCTCCTGGCTCCAGGCGAGTGAGGCACTTCTGTGAGGTTTAACTGTAAGGACAGGAATAATCCTGCTGGTTTCTCTGGGCTACTCACACCCTTAAGGACTTGGTGGATTTGGAATAAGTGCTCAGCGTGAAGCAGGAACAAGTCCTCCATGGCTGGGCATGACCTTGCAGTCTTTCAGCATCTCTGGTTTTCCAGCTATAAATGGCAGCAACAAGACCTGCTTCCCTTGGTGCTCCCGTGCCAACCTGTGTGGTGGCAGAGCCCTGGAGTCACCCACCTGGCCCTGGAGTCACCCACCCGCCCTGGACTCACCCACCTGGCCCTGGAGTCACCCACCCGGCCCTGGAGTCACCCACCTGCCCCGGAGACACCCACCTGCCCCGGAGACACCCACCTGGCCCTGGAGACACCCACCCACCCCTGGAGTCACCCACCTGCCCTGGAGTCACCCACCTGGCCCTGGATGGGCCCTGCCCTTCCCTGAGCCNTTGGCCCTGGAGTCACCCACCTGGCCCTGGAGTCACCCACCTGGCCTGGAGTCACCCACCCGGCCCTGGAGTCACCCACCTGCCCCGGAGACACCCACCTGCCCCGGAGACACCCACCTGGCCCTGGAGACACCCACCCACCCCTGGAGTCACCCACCTGCCCTGGAGTCACCCACCTGGCCCTGGATGGGCCCTGCCCTTCCCTGAGCCCGCAGAGCTGCTGTGCTCACTGCACATCCCCGCCGGAGCACTGGCCCCTGGGCACTGCGGGCATGCCTGCCAGGGCTCCGGAAAACATCCCCAGGGATGCTGTGGGAAGAGTTTCCTCGCCCAGGCCTCCGCCCAGATGCTATTGTAATCTTTATCTTCGAGCAAGAGACAGGGAGTCTGCCAGGACACGGCTGGTGTTGGTAGAAACCGTTGTCATAAGCTGCCTTAGGGTGGAAAAAGGCTGGATAAGACAAAGCCTGTTTGACTCACGGGGTAGAAACACGATTGCAACGCTGACTTCTCTTGGATTGCGTCCCTGGGCTCCAGCCTCCTGAGGAGCCTAAAGCTTATGGGTCTAGTCCCAAAGGGAGTATATTTTTTCATCAGAGTTTTTCTGCTGATCATGTCCCAGAGATAAACCCCTGTGTGGGCAGCAATCTTTTCAGGCAGCACCAATTGTTTTAGGGGGCACAACCCGTTATCCTTGCTTGCTTACAGGACCCTCTCAACTCAAAACAAACCATCTGACTACAAGGAATTTGACTGGCTACAATAAAATTCTCGAAGAACACTGAAAGGCCCAGAATCCAAAAAAGTCGGATCTTTTAGAGACTGAGGATACTTAAAATGTGTTTGGAAGAGAACTGAAGCAGGTGAAAATGCATCCTGAGGAAAAACACTCTGTCCCTGCCACGGATAGGACAGGACTCCAGAGGGGGTGGGAACTTGGAGGCTGAAGTTGGTCCAACATCCCACAGAGAGAGGAGGGCTTGGAAGTGATGCCACAGATTTTTTTGTCATTTATTGGGCCACACCAGTAGCTGCTGAGACAGCACCACAGTCATCCCTGGAGTGCACTTGACAAGTGGTTAGAAAAGTGGTTGGAATGGGAAGAAATGTTCATTTCTCTGGAAAGGAGGAGAAGATGCTTAAGGAAAAGGTTTTGTTAAAGTTACAGTCTGTGGGTTATTGTTTGCTGGGAACCGAGTGATTCTGATATCTTTTTTAATAACAAAGGTTGCTGCACGTGGGAATAAACAGGAGTTATTAATATACCCTTGCAGCATGCCCTGGCTGGAAGTGGAGCCCGGGGTGAAGCTGCAAAGGTCTCCAGGGCTCTTGTCTTGTCTTTGCCCTTTCCCTCCTTGTCTTAACCCGATTGTGCCCGACCTGGCTCTGCTGCAGCCGGGGCACTGTGACCTGACCCATGGCCTGGGCTGTTGAGAAACTCTGATTAATTAGTGGTTGTAAAGCATTGCTGGGGCTTGGCAGGAAAGGCACAACAGGGACATGAAGTGCTGGGAGGGAGCACAGTGATGTGATGTTTATGTACAGAAGAACTTCAAAGTCAAGTTTTCTTTCTTAAAATGTCCCTTTTTTTGCATATGAATTTCACATATGGAATTGTCATTGTGGGGAGTTTTGTTGCAGCCTAAGGACAGTTATTCAAGGGGCAGAAGATCAGAGTAAATCTTAAACCTTCTCCATGGCTGTCACATAATTAATTTCTTGTTTTATCAAGTTTATCTGCCCAAATGAATGATGAGAATAATATGTTTTCAATACTGTTCATTCGGTAATTAATCATTGCAGGGAAGAAACTTCATTTCGAGTGCTAGTAAAGTGTATGTAAGTTATTAATCAGAGGGTTGAACTAACAACAGATCCCTGGATGCCATCCAGGAGAGATGACACGCGACCACTTGCACACACTTCTTAAAAGCAGGAATTTTATCCAGCCGTTTCAAAACTCTCAGGAAAGCCAGTAAGTTACAGATACGCTGAAGGAAATCATATTCAGATTTAAGGATTCAGCATTGCACCATGCATTGTAGCGAAGAAATGAAGAAGATTAAAATGTAACATATTTCATAAAGTTCAAATGCAGCAGTCTGTCTTGGAAGACAAAAAAAGATGATACAAAAAAGAATTGGTAAGTCCGAGCTGGCAGTTATTAGAACAGTAAAAACATAGTGCTTATGTACATAATGGTTTAACTTAGATTAAAAACCGTAACTTATCTGAAAACCCTCTTTTTAGTATGTTGAGGTTAAATATGGTTCACAGCAGCTCTCACAATTAAATTGTTTTTCCCTCGCTTCAATAAACTATATTAAAAATCATTTCCTGAAAAGTAAGAAAAGATCATTATTTTGTTTGCAAACCAACCTCGTGTTTTTCCTTTAAAGGGAAACCATGTGGAGCTCAGCACCAGGATCACACCCCGAGCCCAGGCACAGGCAGCAGAGAGCCCCGCTCCTTTCCCGGTGTTTCACAGAACCACGGAATCCTTTAGGTTGGAAAAGCCTTCCGAGATCATCAAGTCCAACTTGATGGGAAGGATCTGAGTTTTACAGTCATCTCTTCCCTCTGGCTATTTGCATTTGGTATGGGATAGTCCTAGAAGAATTTCCAAGGATAAGGGTACAATGTGCAATCTCCAAAGGACTGCAGGCTCCTGAGCTCGTCACGAGAGCCGCTATAAATGCACCACCAGCCGTGAAACTCGTGTTGAAAAGCAGGAAAGTGCAGGAACTTGTCCCCAGCAGGAGGGTGGGTTCTCCAGGCCGCGTGCTGCACCTCATGGCACTGTTCTCCCCTGTTTACCACCCACCCTCTCCGCTTCCCAGGATGTCTGTCAGTATTTACCCAGGAATTTCCAGTGCAGTGGGTGAGGGTGATGCTCCTGCTCCCCCTGCACCGGAGCAGAGCTGGGCAGGAAGCCCTGGGCTCTCCCTCTGGCACAGCCAGTGCTGCTGGGGCTCTCCCTGCCGTGGTGCATCCCCACGAGGCCATGGACAGCCCTGGGACACACGGGCTGGCTCTGGGTGGAACCCGGAATTCCCGTTTCCTTCCGCTGCACTGGGAGCTGGGTGGCTCCATCATGGAGGTGACGAGGTTAAAAAAGATGGGGAGAAATGGGAATATTCCTCCAGGCTTCGTTGTGGATGCAAAGGGCCCTTGAGGGATTAAAATATAAAGATGGAAACTGTGATCTATTTTTGGAAATGTTTTCCTCTCAGGGACTAACTCCAAGGCTGTTAATCAGCATAACAAGAAGAGGAAGAGACTCTCAAAGATCAATTGCTCCTCGCTGGAGAAGTAGCTCAGAATAATTGTAGATGTGTTGGGGCTCTTTTTGGTGTAATTGAATGGTACCAAAAGAGTCAAGTATATTTAAGGGATAATCTCTCCTGTGCTGTCGTGAACAAAGCAATAAATGCCTGTTGAGATTGATTAATCGCTGAGGAGGTGCCAAGGAGTTTAATCCATCCCAGAAGTATTTTGTGACAAGGATCCTGCAAAGTGGGGGGGATTATTATTATGCACAAAAACGGATAGAAAAATTTTAAAAATCCCTTGTCTTTGAAATACACAAATATGATGTTTCTGCATCTGCCTGCAGGAAACCTCCACCCCAGAGGCTGGGATAAGGATCTGCTGGTAAAACTGCCTGTGGACAGGAAAGGTTCATGCAGTGCAATTCCTAGAAAGATGTTGCCTCCCTCGTTCTGGTGGAGATAAAGAGAGGAAAAGCATGGAATAAGATTCTTCTGACAAAAGAAACCTCAACAGACAGACCTTTTAGTCTTACAAAGCAGCAGAAGAACATCCGAGCACACAGGAGTGCTCTGAGAGCCAGAAGAGCTTCTCAGGATCTGTCTGCCTGCACCTCCATCCCATACCCCCAGCGGCACAGCCAGGAACTGTCCCATTCGTTTGGGAATACTTGGCGGATGCAGTAATAAATCCCTAAACTGTATTTGGGGAAGGATCTTCTTTTTCCTCCCAGTTTCAGCTCAGAATCCCACTAACTTCTGATGTGCTTTATGCTAAGGAGCAGCTCAAAGGCAGCCTTCGTGAGCTGCCATAAAACCTGGGGGTGAAGGCAAGTGCTTCTCCCCGTGGAAGTGTAAAGGTGCAGTGGTCAGGTGCAAAGGTGAGGCTACAAACCTGGGCTGGACGTGGCCATCCCTGGGCTCAGACCACGAGGGGCTGTGCGCTGGGAGTGCATTTTCCCTGACATTGTGTAAAATCGGGTGAAATTGGCATGAAAGCACCTCAGGGCCTGACTGCTGGCCCCTCAATCCAGCAGGGCTTTCTCCATCAGCTTTAGAAAGTCTGGAGTCAGACCCCAAAGGAGACCCACGGCTGCTGTTGCCTTAGCAGGGGCTGCTACAACTGCCTTGACTTTGCTTGCACAGGATGTGGTAAGAGCATTTTCTGGTTAGGGAACTGGATGGGACCCAAGAGATCTGATTTCAGGGTTTATTTCTGCCCGAGACTTCCCGTGTGACCTTGGGAACGTCACTTAACCGGGGGTGTGTGTCCCCAGTCACACCCCCCCACCACCATCACTTCGTTTCTGGTCCCAAACTGGACTTTCAGCAGGCGAGGATGGAGGAGGCCTTGCTTGGAGTGCCCCCCATACTTTGCACAACACGGCCCCAGCCTTGGCTGACACCTCTGTGATGCAAAAGCGCTGGCATTTTGGAGCAGAAGACATTTTTCACATGGGATAGAAACCTTCTTTTGCCTACCTGATTGGATAATGCTCAGAGCTGTAACTAGTCGGGAATGAACCGTCCCTAACTCTTATGAGCGCATTTCTGTCTTGATTAATCTAATATGAACAAAAAATATTAGTACGAGAAAAGTCTGAAAATTGCTCTTTATTATTACTTGTCCGTAATAGATGGATTTAAAATAAAATTCATATTCCCTTCACCTTCTCCTGAACAGTAGCTGGTATTGGATAGCAAGAGATTTTTTCCTATTAAATTAATCAGAACTCGTCAAGTTCTTGGTAACGTGAAGGTTCTTTTTTTTTTTTTTTTTTTTTTTTTTTTTTTTTTTTGGGAGGTCTAACTTCAGAATGAATACCAGTGAGTTTGAAAAGGGTATACATTTTTCATTATGTCAGATGAAAAGAACATCCTTCCTATTTGTATGATAGCGCAATAAAAGACATCACCAGTGACTTCAGCTCCTGGGTAATTTTTCACTTGTCTATCTGGTTCATTTTTCTTTGATCAAACAAAGACTAAAAATACTGTGGCATTTTACTGCTTCAAAACTCAGGCATACGCAGACTTTATCTTTCCAAGGGAATATTGGAAACTACTGAATATTTGGATTGCCTGAACTCGGCGGTTTTTGGACGAGGATCAATTTCACCAAGCGTAGCAGAGCTGCAGCATCGCCTCTCACAGAGCTCACTGCAGCCCCATCGTGGTGCGGCTGCCAGCCAACGCACAAGTGGGGCTGAATCAAGCAGTTACAACCTGGGGGGAGTTGCAATGACCCGCTTTTGTTCCCCACATATTTGAAAATCATCTGAATTTCTTTTTATTTCCCACCAGAGGAGAAAAATGACAATGTCAGAAGTGGCTCAGGCTTCTTGGTTGCTTAAGCATCCCCTGCAGTCGCCTGACCCTGATTAATTCTTCCCCTGTGCTGCTTGCTTGCCTTTGTCTTTTGCTTTCTACCTTCTTGCCGTGCTTATCTTCGAGCACTTCCCCTAATCCCACTCACTTCTCTATCATTCGTTTTCCTCCTTTGTCCCCAAAATCAATGGCAACGTTCTTAACTCTTGCTGCGTGCACTTCCTTTCCTTTATCTCACTTCCTCTCCTCTCTGCAGCGTTGTGTTCCTGCTTCTCCTCTGCCCACCACGCATTCACCCAGCATTTTCTGCAGTGCTTTGCTTCCCTTCTCCACGGCTGGCTCTGCACCTTTCCCTTGGCTTGCCTTGCTCCAGCAGCTTTCCCGGCTCACCAGGGCTCCAGCCCTCCGCTGCTCCTTTCTGGTGAGGCAGTGACAGCCCACGTCCTGGAGGGCCTTTGCTCCCCTTCTGCCCCTCCAGCTCTTGAGCTCCTCTGCAGTTTTATCATCGGTCACTTCGCCAGCATTGGCACCTGAACCTCTGCTCCCAGATGTGTCCACATCTGCATCAGCCCCTTCAAAACACTTTTGCCTCCATCTTCAGCTTTTCCATCCCTCGCCTTACGACCGTCTCGATTTCCATGATGAAGCTTTCCCTTCTCTCAAAGCCTTCCCTGCAACCCATCCTCTTTCTTCTCACCATTAATAATCCCTGCTCTCTCCCTCATCTAAACTGCTCCGTGTCTCTTGCCTTTTTTAGACCGTAAGTGCTTTGGGACAGGGAACATGGATCATCTATGTTTATAGAGTGACTGGTAAATTCTGTGACACTGTATAAATATTTCCTTTATTAATTACAGTCTCCAGCATGAGACCTTTCTTCAAAAAAGGTCTGCAGAAAGGAAATACATATTTTGGCAGCATCTCATTGAGTGTGTTGACCTCCGTGTATAATTTCCCTCGCAGCACAGGAAAGCACATCCCACAGCGATCGCTATCGGCGCGGCAGACACGCAGCCCTCCTTCCTCATGCAGCAGATAAAGACCTATCTGCTAACCTCCTGTTTGTCTCCACATCATCGCAGACCCATTACCTGATAACATTTTAAGCGAGGGTGACATCTCCTACACCTCAGCTCCCACAATTAGATCTGAGTGTCAGAGAACATCATGTCGGCGCAGGTAAGGAGAAGCGAGGCATTAATCTTCCCTGGCGGCGCCGGTGCCAGCTGTTTGTCAGGGCTGCAGTAACATTTCACTCCATTCCTTCACTTTGACACGAGGCTTTCTGCGGTGTTCAAGCCGTCCCTGTCAGCGGGCACTGGCTGGGGAGCTCAGTGCGTGGTGTTTCCTTGGCTGGCCAACAGCTGACTGGTGTGCCCCTCGCTCATGCGGCGTCTTACGGTGCTGCTGAGGTGGAGAAAAACTCTTCTGGTGCCTGGGCTGAGGCGGGGGCATGGAGGGACCTTTGCAAGTGTGTGTTCCACAGTGTGGATGTGGACAGCAAAGAGATGGAGTAGAAGGGAAGATCCAGGGAGGAAGTACATGCCCCTGTCAAAAATGCTGTAAATAAATCCTGCCACAGCCAGCACAGCCTGGGCTCAATAATGCCCAGGCTCTTCTTTCAAACTTTCCCCCTGCTCTGTAGAGCTGTGTCTGTACAGCCACGCAGACACAGAAGTGTCTTTACACTCATGTATTTACAGTCACTTTTCATTTTTATAGGGAAGCAGATTAAATTCTGTTCATGAAAGACACTTTTTATCATTTCAACTGTTTCCACATTAGGAATTGTACCAGTTGCAACTACACTAAGTATATAAATATATTTTAAATAATCAGCTGCCTTACCCAAATAGATGCATATGAAATGTGTAGAGACCTCGCTCTAGTCCTTCATCAGCTCTCTCATAAATGAGTCTTAATGAAATATTGGCTTAGTGCTGGCACTGTTTCAAGAGCTTGCTTGCACCTTACCCCAACCAGTGTAATATCAAAAGCCTAATCACAGCATAAATCATCACAAACAAACAAACAATCAAACAAACATGTTTGATTGCTTTGCAATGTGAGAGTTTAACAAGGCTTTCCCAACTGGGATCCTGGAAGCGAGGTGAGCCCAAATTGGCAGCTGCTCGGCTGGAAACTGTAATGATCGGGACCCAGCAGGAGAAAAGTCTGTGTGAACTGGGATTTTAAAGAGCCGATGATGCCTCAGTGAAAACTCTTATGTTGGAGAGATTGCTCATTCTGAATAGCTATTGAGCCCATCAATACCTGTGCCCTACCGCAGAAGAACACACACGCTATTTCTACCCCTGCGTTTTATTCACCTCCTTGTACAGATTTCCTCCAGAAAACAGAGGAATAATGAAATGATGTTACAAAATGGTGCAAAAAGCAAAGGCAAAGCTGTCAGGGAGCTGAGAGGATCCCATGGTGCCAAAGGACTCTGACAAAACAGCAGATCCAATTCAGTTCTGCTCAGCACAAAGGGAAACCCCAGCCTTGTGTCTGTGTACTCACTGAGGAGCTCCTCTTCAGCTCTCACCACTTAGAAAAGAGATCTGAGAGCCACTGCTGATAGTTTGAAGAAACATCAGTCAAAACTCCTAGGCAGCCAAAAAGGCAGCTGGAATATATAGGCATGTGTGCCTGAAAGCTCATTTAGTTTTTCCAGCTGTGTAGTTGGTGCAATAAAAGGTGCCACATCTGCCCAGAGCTCTGATCCATCTGTACCCTCCGACCATCACAACTGCAGCAAAATGCCACTAAACCACTGTGCCACCAGATAAATTCATGTGTGCTCACTCTTGAATGTTGTGTGCCGTTCCCCGTATCCCCCTCAGCCTGGAAAACGAGATGATTGAAGGGGGAATATGATAAAGATCTGTAATAGCCTGAGTGGCATGGAGGAGGTGTAATGGGAGCAATTATGTGGTACTCAATTTAAGAGTAAGTGTTTGCCACATGAAACTTCGGAGCAGTTCAAGCAAATAGCAGGAACTCCTTTTTTTTTTTTCCCCCATGTAAAACCTACTTAAATTGTGGAATTAATTTGCCTCGGTGTGTCAACTCTATAAAAAAAAATTAATAGATTTTAAAGGGATAAGACAAATTCACATAGGAAAGGTCCAAAGGATGGATTGTGCCTCTTTCTTCCTCTTTGCACTCCTCAGTTTATACTGAGCTGTTCTGACTTGAGTGGTCTCACACCTCCTTCAGTGTCCACGCCTGCTGATCGCTCCGTGCTCTTTAATTACTGTGCAGCTTCTGCTTGATGTGGCTTCCTGCTGCTCGCTAAAGAACATGATCCGATATGGAGAGTATATCAAAACATGGCCTCGGCATGCCTGTAGCTCCTCACGGGGCCTGGGCATAAGGAAGGGAAAGTATGGATGAGATCACATTTTGTGTCCCAAAATCATAGTTTTCCGACACAGAATCACACAGAACCATTTAGGATGGAAAACTCCTCCAAGAACATCAAGTCCAAGCTGTGCCCAATCCCCACCTTGTCACCCAGGCCAGAGCACTGAGTGCCACATCCAGCCTTTCCTTGGACACCTCCAGGCATGGAAACTCCACCACCTCTTTGTGGTTACAACAATTAAGGTGGCTACAAAGACTAAGCTACAACCTGGGACGGTCACTGCCAAGGAAACAATATTTACCTATTTCTATCTAATGGATTCAAAGTGAAATAAATGGATTTTTCTATCTAATGGCTTCAAAGTGCCAGAGGGCAGGGTTAGATGGGATATTGGGAAGGCATTCTTCCCTGTAAGGGTGGGGAGGCCCTGGCCCAGGGTGCCCAGAGCAGCTGTGGCTGCCCCTGGATCCCTGGCAGTGTCCAAGGCCAGGCTGGACAGGGCTGGGAGCAGCCTGGGGCAGTGGGAGGTGTCCCTGCCATGGCAGGGGTGACTGGAGGATCTTCAAGGTCTCTTCCACCCCAGACCATTCCATGCTTCTGTGAGTATTTTTGTATTTATTAACTACCCCCCAGCAAAGCCTTGCCCTGTGCTGGGGCCAGGCCTCCCTGGTTGGGAATGGCTTGGCTGGAGCAAACCTCTGCCTGTGCAGCTGCTGTAATTTCGGATGAGAAGGAGGCCCTGCAGAACATGGCAAGCACAGTCCTTGTGTTCAGCCTCTCCACAGCTGCTGCCCGTGTCAGCACCAGCGTGGTTAGGGTTTGACACGGGGCAGGATAAGCAGCTTTGAGCCGTCTGCGTGCAGCCACAAACAGGGAGTGCTACAGCCAGGATTAGGGCTGGGGTCTCCTTGGCTTCGCTCCTGCACTCCCTCGGTCCTCGGTTCATTAGTACAGAGGGACGGAAATGCTGGCTTTGACCTAGGATTTAGTCCAGAGTCCTGGAGCATGGGATTAGAAATCCCTTCCAAAACTATTCCTCATTGGCCTCCGAAGTCATCCAGAATGTTTTCACATCCACAGGTCCCTGTTGCCCTCAGAGGGCACGAACACACACACACACACACACACACACACACACACGCACACACTGACCAGCCTCCTTCCCTCCCCTGAACAGCTTTTCCTCATTTGGGGCTGCCCTGCACAACTCATGTTCCTGCCAGTGGGAGTTGTGTGTGTGTCTAAGAAGAGAATTTGGCTGCAGAACAGTATTTTAACTACTATATTTAACATATTGTATTATGACATTTACAATATTTCCCCCAAAGCTCTTCTCAGATTGAAGAGAAGCGACTCTCTGCGTTGTGCTGGCCCTTTTTCCTTGCTGATTGACAGGGAAATTAAATCAGTTCATTCCTTGTATGTTGTACACGACTAATTGTGCTCAGCGTGGTTGAGCAATAACTCATTCTCTGAGCCACCCCATGGACTTCTCCAGAGCCTCTCCCTGCGAGGGAGGGCTCCTCCTCAACCAGACTGGGGCTCTGCCTCTGCATCTGAATGAAGGTCTTTGTCACCAGAGAAAGTTTGGGGGCTGGGGCCTTGTTTTATTTTGGGGGAAGTTGTCTGAGTTTCTCTGGGTGTGTTCAGCTGGTTGAATGTAGCTCTGTAAAGCTGGATTGGAATAACATTTACAGCAAAATCTGTTTCATTTGATGTTAATTATTTAATATAAATTCAGTTATTATGCCATGCCCCAGTAGCACACAAACTGTTCAGCCATAAACAGATGAAAGACTACTCCAGGGGCAAACCACTAACGTCTGGAGACATGAGTCAGATAACGGAGTCTTGGAGAGGAGGAGGAGGAGGAGTCTATATCCAAGAGTAACTGAGCACAGCCCTTTTAATCTAGAAACAGGACTATAAATTCCAGGAGATAAATTAATCTTCTGAAATGTTTGGTTCTGTGGGCCTCAAAAGAATAAAGCAGTGTGCGCAATTTTGTAGAGAGGGAATAGTTCATTGAGACAAAAAAAAAAAAAAAATTAACTTCAAAACAAAAGCATAGGAGTGCATTAATTTCCCTGGAGTCCTTTGGAACAGTTTGGATCATTTCTGGTGCTGTTCATACAGCCTTTGAGAGTGAGCTATTACAAGAAGAAACTTCCCTATACCCAAAGCCCAAGCTATGTCTTAAGTGTACAGGCAGAGGCAGATCAAAATTCATCAGAGAGCTCTCCAGTGCCTTCAGACAGACACGTGATGGTCACAGCTTCTGCCTCTGCGTGCTTGAAAGCTGCTTCTCTTGGAAATGTGGATTCTAAATCTATACATTCCTCCAGTTCCAGTCAGGTTTTGGCAGGATTTGAGGATTGCACCTCGGATTTGTGTTGGTCTGGACCTGGAATAGGCAACTTCCCATGTCCCTGCTGCAAGAACCTTCATCTCTGGAAAATTCAGGCTCTCTGCTGTGTTCGATGGTGTGATCCCCCGATATGATATTTGATGGCGCTGTCTCTAGGGTCCATGACGTGCTTTGGGTTCCACTTCTGGGCATCCTGAGCAACGCCTGGTGAACCTGAGCGTGGATGGTGCCTTAGGAACCTCTCCCCAGCATAAGGCCAAGCACGGCTGTGTCGATGCATGTTCCAAGTCGATTTGCCAGAAGTAGTGGCTGATTTAAAAATCTGAGTGCCATTCTGGAAGGTAATTTGAGCACTTCGAAGTGTAAACCTGATTGAAAGTCAGTGACATTGAAGGTGCAATTCATCTTATCCCCCAGAGCTGTCCAAAAGTCGGACCAGGCTTCCTGGGATTCCTCACAGGCAGCAGAGAGCAAGGTTCCTGAGGCTGGTGACAGATGTGGATGACATGGTCTGCCCTGTGTGGGCACAGAGCATTCTCCACTGGCACAGAGAGAGCCCAGGCATCCATGTGGGATAGATATCCAGCTTGTAGATAATTAGAGATACATAAATTACGGGTTTAAGTAGTCTAAAATGTAGGGCAGGGTACAGATACTGAAAAAACCCCACGTTACATGGTGTGTAACTCCCTGCTGATGTGACTTCAGAGTTTCCAGGGTCCAAGAAAATCTCTTTTCTAGGTCTCTGCTATACCTAAAAGCTCATATTTCCATGCAGTTTAGATGCCGCTGTTATGCTACTGGCACAGGGGGTAAGTGTACTCTGGTGCCACCCCTGCACAATCAGGAATCCAAGTAACCCCAGGAATTTAGCTCCCAGTTCACACTTGAAATAGCACAGGGTTGGCTTTTTATTCCCACCTGCAGAATGCTCCTCCTCCAGAGGTTTAAGAAGAAGATGTTGTGTTTTAGGGACAGCAGAGCACTTGGCAGCACTGGGGCGTGCACCCCGTGGTGATGGAGACCATCGAGCGAGAACTTCGAGGCAGAACCAGCCTTTAACTAAGGCTTTTTGGGAACTGCCAAGCCCAAAGCCCAGCAGACGCCCCTCAGGCACCAGGGAAGCTGTAGGAACTCGTTTCATGTCTGTCCCTGCAGTTGTAAAGTCTGTCATTGCTGCTCACGAGAGACAACTAATCAATAACCATGGAACCAAATAGGCAAATAAAAATAAAATCCATTAAGATGGCAGAGGTATTTACTTGTTGTATTTACACCGTGGAGAGCTGCACTGTCAGTCAGTGCTTCCCCTTCGCAAGATAGAAGCAATTTGTGCAGACTGATCCCAGTTTTCTCATTAATATGTAAATGAGGCATGCCAGTTGTTAGGTTAGAAGAAAGCTGTCATGTTTATTGTGACAGATTTAATGGATGTGTTTGGATTGTGCATTCAATGTGTTTTCAAGAGCATGTCTTATCTTTGTTTAGGCAGTAAATCAAACATGTAAACAACAATTCATTAGCATCTGTCAGAAGCTCAAAGCTACATTGTTATAGTTGAAAATCTCCCCAGAGGTGAAAAAAAGTATATCTGACTTCTTCCAGATTAGGTGGAATATTTTCTTTCTGTTTGCCAACTTGTAAGTAATGATTGAGCCGCCTCATAGGTGCACTCGGGCAGCACCAGGGGTCAGACAGAAAGAGCCAAACACCAGGAATCCCAATCCACTGGCCAGACAGGGCCCTGCAGCCACCCACCTCTGCCACCGCTGGGCACCTGCCACCGCCATGCCCAGGTCTGGGCTGGTGGCTGTAGGACTCTGTTTGATGCCTTGGAAGGAGCTGCAGCCCGTGGCTCATCACCAGCAGACCAAGCCCAACAGCACCGAGTGGGGAATTTGTGGTGTTGGGTGAACGGGGTACATGGAAAAAATAGCTCGGGTTTAGAGATCTGGCCACAAGCGACCTCACAGAGGGTCAAGATTGGATTTGTTGGAGTGAAGAAGGGCTGGACCTTGAGGCTCCCAGGTGATCCGTGCCCCAGCAACGCCTCTGTCTCTGTCCTGCTGGCCTGCCCACATCCTGCTCCCTGGAACAGCCTGAAGGTGAGCACTCTGTGCAGAACGTCTCCTGTCAGAGACCTCCGTGTGCTCTGCAAACATCAGCCAATCCTTATCGCAGAGCCGGGACACAGGAATTGCCGCGTCCGTTTAACTGATGGCTCTGAGCAAGGAGAGAGTTTCGATCGTCTGCCCAAAGACTTGATGGCGTGGAGAGCTGGAATGAAGGGGAGCATAAAACCCTAGCAGGACCCCAGCCCTGATTCTCACGAGAATTAAGGTAGTTTCCAGCTCCTACTATTTCATAGAGGCACAGGATGGTTTGGGTCAGAAGTGGCCTTAAAGACCATCTTGTTCAACACAATTCTGGTTTTTGCAGTGGTTTATGAGATGGGTAGGTGGGAAGAAACAAAAGAAAAGTTCACTTATGACCTTCCCTAAACACAGATCTGCAGTGATGAAGTGTTTCTGCATTTACCCGCCCTTCCATCCCAAGTTTCTATGCATTTAATAGAAATAATAATTTGGAAAATGATACTTAAGAACTAGTAATTACAGTACATCAAATATTTATGATTTGCAATCAACCTGAAAGTGTTCTTATCTACACAGCAAAGTGTGATCTCTTCCAGTGAAGACACAAATTATCTTTCTTAAAGATGCAATGGGCTTCACGTATCAGCAGGTTCCTTGAGACGGTCCAGCTGCACCCACAATTTGGGCTTTAACTGCTCTCTTGCAGCTGAAACAACTGATGTCCCTTAAATAGGAATGACGAGTCTCACTTGGCCGTGGCAGTCGAGCAGCTCTGCTAGTCCTTAAATCACAGAATCACAGGGCTGGAAGGAACATCTAGTCTTTGAAGGTCGTCTAGTCCAGCATCTCTTCACTGAGCAGGGACATCTTCACAGAAATACCGAATGCCTCAGGAGTCAGGTGCTCCTGCCACTGTTCAGTCAGAGAACTACGAAAGTCTGATTGCATTGTAGTCGTGGGAAAATTTAAACCTTGAACAAGGCTGGGATTTGTGCCCAGGCCCCCTGAGCAGAAATGGGGCAGTTTGGTTTGGAAGCAGGAATGGATCTGTGCCAAGGGAGCTGGATGAGGTCCCTGTGGCTGGTGCTTTTCCCTTCCAACGTGTGCAAAAGGACGAGGCCTCCTGCGCAGCGAGGAGAAAAGTGGGGAGGAAACTCCTCTGTGTTTGCGGACACAGAGCCCAGGGACGCTCCCCCATGGGCGGGTCCTACTCTCCAGTGAGGGATGCTCACCTCCCATACAGGTGATCCAGCATCTCTTTAAACCCAAATGGGCTTTTAAACACAGCCCTTCCTGGCCTTCTGCCCTCTCCCCTCAGGTTCGTGGTAGAGCTGACCCTCAGAGACCTTGGGTTGTGGGGCACAAGGAACCTGAGTCGCTGTTGACCCCTCGGCCCCTGCGAGCCCATCCAAGCTCACTGGGCCAGATTCTCATTTATTCAACTTCCTTCCTCCAAAGGAACTTACAATTTAATCAGAACTTCTTAATAGTACATGAATTCTAAATTGCAGTCATTTGTTGCCACTAGCCGCAGGCTTTTCTGTCTGTTAGAAATATCTATGCTATTTCTTCCTTTTAGAGTTTACGTAAATAAAATAAAATAAACTTTTACAAATAATGTTTGCACTTAATGATCTCAGCCCAAGTATCTGTCTGAGGAAATAGAAATCCTTCCTTACAATTCATCTTAAGGATGTAGTTTCAGTTTCTTATAAAGTAATAATGAATGTACTACAGATAATGTTCCAATAGTGCAAATGAGAGGAGCATATAATCAAAATGATAATAGCGGGTATTGTATGGCTGGATAATAAAATCTATCCCACTATGAAAATCGTATCTCAAGGCAACGTTCTGTCTGATTTTTGTAATAATTGTACAAGAGAGAGCAGGGCACCAGGCAGCCAGAGAAACAAAGGTGCTGCGGTGGTTCATTAACCAGGCATGCCCCGACAGCCCGTCCTGCCTGGTCAAGGGTCTCTGCTGGGCTTTGAGAGAGGAATCAACCATTCAAAATGGAATAAAAATCCATACTGGAGCCAGTCCACACCTCCAGTGCAGCCAGGATGCAGATTAAGGCAGACAAAGGGCACAGTTGTGTGTTTAACAGATCCCCGCCTGCACAGCCCTGCTGGGTGGAGGAGATGGGCTTTCCTCCGGCAGAGCCAGTGAGACCTCAGAGCCACAGGATCCCGGAATGGTTTGGGTTGGAAGGGACTTAAAGACCACCTGGTTCCAACCCCATGCCATGGGTAGTGACATCTCCCACCTGAAGCCTTGTAAAGCTCCCTGTGGGTCTTGTTTTTCCATCACAGCCAGACTTTTCCAAGTGATCTTCTTCACGAGGGGTCAACCTGTGGCTGTTCCCCAGTCTGAGGCTTCTCTCCACGCAGGTGAACCTCGTGTTCCTCGCTCTTTTATTTAATTTCAATCTGCTGCGCAGCACTCAGGGAATGGTGCCTGTGTTTCTGACTGTTTGGGGCCCATTAGAAGCATTTGTGTACATCCATAATTACTGAATTTTAAACCTCGAACGACTGCCTTTGGGGCCAGGAGGCACAGCAGATACAATCTGTCATGTCAACTCTCATTCACTTCAAGGTTATGTTTTTTCTTACAGAACACGGCCATGCCAAAACCGCTCTCAGGGTACCAACAGCATCAAAGCTTCCTCCTCAGCCAGAAGAACCAATTCACAGAAGAGAAAATGCTCTGGGTGAAACGACAGGAGACAGAGCTTTCCCCCCACCCCGGTCTAGCTTTTCATTATTTGTCATCGTCTTTGGTGCCTCGCGCATTTTGCTTGGGTCCTGCCCAGCGCCCCGGAACTCCTGGTGTGCTGCTTCGTGGTTGCTGTGATCCCGGTGGAAAGGGGCCCCGGGGCAGAGCTGATCCCCAGCAGGGTGTGGAAGACACCACATGGAGGGCATCACGTGGCTGTCAGATTCCAGCAGCCCGAAGTTACTTGCAAGATTAGGATCTTAATCTGGAGTGGATCCCGTCTAGCCTTGCGTATTACTGCCACGCCTGGCTGCAACAGGGTTTGTGTTTGGGTTTAAGTGTCGCGGATTAGCCGGGTGACACGTCCCTGGATATACATGTGTGTGCCCTTAAGTGAGGAATCGTTTTCATTCAGTTCCCTGCGTGCTTTTCTACCCTGTTAAACACGTATTCCTGTTTTCGTTGCACTCCAGTTTGATTGCTGAGCGGTGTTAAAGCATCATTACAACACTCCCAGTGCTCAGATGGGAAGTACCATTAGCAGCTGCACGTGCATGCCCACCTTTCCCACGGAATTCCCATGCAAGGCAGAGCTGGGACAGGGCTGCAGACCACGGGTAGGGCTTCCCTGGGCTCCAGTGTGTGCCCACGTGTGGGGCTGGGCAGGGGCATCCCACCTGACATTGCAGCTGCTGTGGGGCTGTGTGCATCAGGAGGCCCCCAAAGGTTTTATTTGTAACACACGAGCCAGAAACAAAGTTTTGTCAGAATAAAAATAACTTACAAAGTAAAATTACTTATAAAGTTATTCCAGTTATGCTCAAGTACTTCTTCCTATATGATGGAAAATCCTAATCCCACAGCCACAGGAGAAGGCCTTCATGGCTTAAAGAAACAGCTTGATTTGAAAGAGAAAAAGAAGACATTTCTGAAGCTAAGAGAACATATATAAACACCACAAAAGTAAAGTGTTGTAGTTCAGGAAGTTATAGATGCTCAGTAAAGTAAAAGCTAGAAAAGGTCCAAAAAGAAAATGATGGTCAGCAGAGTAAAGAAAATGATAATTCCTTTAAAGCATATTAGCAGAAAACCAAAATAAATTCCTAAAAATGGTGTTGACATTGCTAAAGGCAAACACTCATCTGTTGAAAGGTAAAGATCACATTGTAATTTATGTTATTAACCATCAAATCATCAGCAATGATGCAGAAAGTGCAAAGCTTTGAACAGCTTTCATGTGTGTACTTGAAGAACCATCAGATGAAGTGCTCACAGACAGCCCCCAGAAGAAACTTTTCCTTCCACCAGCACTCCAGAAGAATATTGAACGCTACAAGGAGCCAGTTTAAAACGGGCAGGTTAAATCTGTGGGTTTGCAGTTTAAAACAGCCAGGTAAGGTGTATTCCGGAATACGATTTTTTTTTCCCCTGTCAGCCCTTGGCTCCTACCCGTGTTCTCCCTGCAGAGCTTCCTGACACAGGGCTTTTCCCAAGAGCCTGGAGAACAGCAGTGAGGAGTTTTCTGCTTCTCCAGGACTGCACCTGCACTTTGTTTTTCCAGGGACACACACACTGACCCCGCCGTCCTTCACCTGAAGTTCTTAGAGCCTCTGAGGGAATCCCTCTGTTTTCCTACAGCTTTTAGTGACGCGTTTCCACGCTGGTGCTGCTCCGTCAGCTCAGCACGGAGCTGCCCTTCCCTCCTGCCTCGCACCACAGCTACAGGGGCAGCACGTCTGCACTCGCACCTCACAACTTGTCTGCCCGCTTAACTTCAGACTAACGCAGAAACAAAAGCTGAATTAGAGTTGGTAAAGAGATGACAAGAGAATGCTGGCAGCGAAAGCCACCAAATCAGAAATATAAAAGGAGAATTAAGTTGTTAATCAGATTGAATCATTTCAAACAGAGTGGGGAGAATTTTCCAATGAAAAAGATGACTCCAGCATATAAATTAATCTTTTGTATAGGAAGAAATGAAAGTCATTAAATGTCATTGTCTTATTTTAAAAGCAGCAATATTCTGTCTGATTGCAAGTACTTAAAGTGGGATGATTAAACAGAAACCTTATCTTCAGTGTTCCAAGGAGAAAATTGGAGAAGTTATCCTATAATGGATAATAAAGAACAGGGGGAAATCGGAGCAGAGGGAAACTTGGTTAGGTAAGTTATGGAAGAACACTTGGCAATCAGTCCCACCCAGCATCCCAGGCACAAGCAAAGGGGATCTCTCCCGTATCACAACCAAATGTCACAGCTCCAAAGAGCCTTTGAACTGCACGCTCGCTTGTGATTTTCCATTTTTGTAAGCCCTCTTCAGACCTGTATAAAACAATAGCCTGAGGCCCTTGTAAATACTAATATTCTGTTAAAACATCTGGTTACTGTAAAATGGGATTGTCTTTATTTCCAAACAGGAGTTTACAAGCAGATTATCAGCTGCTGGCTGGCTGTTACTTTATGCTCTCCAGCAATCCTCCACGCACAGGCATCTTTCTCTGCCTGAATGGCATTTTTCTAGATTGCCAGTGAAATTTTAAGTAGAAACAGTAGTTCGCATGGCAGAGGGAATGCTCTGGTCGGGGTCTTCTCTTTGTGCTGCAGATTTCCAAATGTCCGTAAGCTCCGAGCGCCTCACGCCTTTAGTGCCGCTCTTCCTGCAGCGCCTGCGTGAGCTGGCACAGATGAGCGTCCCCGTTCCCTGCACAGAGGGAATGTGAATGGGGACAATATGAAACAACCTCTCACAATGTAGCACAAACAGTCGAGGTTTAGATCTTTGGCCAAGAACGAAGCTTTGCATTCCTAATTCCAGAGCAAGGTTTCCTTTGCTCTGCCAAGGGAAAGGGCCCTTTGTCTGGACGGGACCTCCTATTGCTGTCAGCAGATGCAGAAAGCTCCAGCAGGTTTGCAAGCAGAGCGTGGAAAAACTCAAATTGCTGTGTTTTCAGGTGGTCTTGGTGTTTCTGGGGAACACAGCCTCGGTCAAAGGAAGTATCAAGGGTCTGGTACCAGAGCCTGGGCTGTGACTGCCTTAGGGACAGCACAGAGCCTTCAACCTTTGCACCTTTCTTAGTTTAACCTTTAAAGGATGTAATTTCTGCTCTTAGCTGTTTCTCTCCTTTCACTGTTTGGGCAGCTTGGGCTAAATATAGCCTGCAGCACCAGGGAAAGGCAGCCCCAGAACACCCCCGAAGGCACATCGCCTTTCCCATCTACTGCCCACAGTTCCACAATCACCTGCTGGGAAAAAGAGGAAGGCTAATTTGTGTATTTTTATGTCTGTATGGCTGATCTCAGGCTTTGTGTCTGATGCATTTGGCAAGTAAATAGCTAGACATGAAAGTGGAACAATGTACCTGTCAGGGGGGTTGGTGTCTACGGGAAACTTGCTTTTCAGTTTATAAAGGGAAAATTACTCTTAATGAATTCAAAGATGCTTCAAAACAACCCCCTAAAAAAAGAAATCAGTCTTTAAAGTGCACTTAGTTACGTATAATTGATGTCGTTAAAGGGATCTTCTGCAGAATTGTTATTTATGTAAAGAAATTACCAGCTGTAGGACTTGGTGTTTCTATCTTTCGAGCCAGCAATCGAGTAAAAAGTACCTTCAGAATTGAAACTTGCAGTGAGAGGAACCTGAGCTCAGCGCTGGCAGCCTGACCGTCTGCAGATACTCTGGCTGAGTAGAGAGGATAACACTTCATAATCTGGTATGACTTAAATCTCCTCTGTGCCAGATAAGATAGCGAAGGGAGAAAATCAAATCAGGTTTCAGGGAGAGTTATCACACTTCTTTGTACAAATTTGTATCTAAATCTGCAAACTGAGGAGCGTGGTGGGAACCTCTTGAGCAGGATGGGCGGGAGGGGGGAAGCTGCCTCTGCTGCTCTGTGCCCCACATCAGCCTGGCTGCTCCAAACCCACCATCCCACGTTATCCATGGATAACTCCCCTCCTCAGCTGGCTGCCCATAGGCTCAGATTTATGTGCCATTCCTTTCCACATCCTCATGCTTGGATTGGTGGGATACAGAGCTTCTGCCACCCTTCTTTTTCCAGCAGCCACTTTCATCACCAGAAGCCCCTTTTGTTTTCAACACCAAGAGACATCCCTAATGGATAAAAACCACTTGCAGATCTTGGGACATCTGTTCTCTAGCCCGCCTTGCCGACTCGTAGGACGTGATTTCACGATGGAAACGATTCCAGTTCCATTTGCTGGCTCTCGTGCTGCAGCGGTGCTGGGGTATTTGCCGGAATGGCACTGCCTTGATTTTTACGACGGAGCAGAAATACTCTACAGGGCCAGGGATGTATTCCTTCCCCCAACAGCTGAAGTGCAAGCGTTCATCCTGAGCCATCCTCCTTCTCTTCTGGACCCTCACCCGAGCCGGTCGCTGCTCAGCTCGAGAACAAGCAGATGTTTCTCTTGCTCCACAGTTTGTTGTTCAGTGCCGTGTCAGGGAACAGTCTGCTGCCTTCCTGTGCAACTGGCAGCTTTGGGAGGTATTGTGCCCTGGACACGTAAGGAAATGCAGCTGATAACAGTGTTAATGCTTTACAGCAACTCTAACTTAATGGCCTTCAGGGTTGGATTCTGACATGTCCCCTAGGAAAAGAAAAGAAAAACAGAGTGCCCAAATTGTGGATACAGAGCTGGGTAGACTGGGATCTGCTACCAGGTTTTGGTTTCAGATGTGTAAATCACCCCATATATTCCTAACAGTGATCTGTGCATGGAACAACTCGAATTGGACATTGAAATATTCAGGATCAACTCACAAGCTTCAAAGTACAGAAGCGTGGAAGTGATCAGAAGCATGGAAGCAAATTGCTGGTCCAGACTGGGATGGGAGTTGAGGTCCCCACGTCCTGCGCAGTGTGTGTGTCTGGGCAGGGGGGAGCTGTTGTGGGGAGCGGCTGTGCTTGGCCTGAGCAGGCTGTGCACCCACAGGACGTGCAGCTGCACCGGGCACGTCTCTGCCTCGGCTGAGGAGGCTTTGGCTGCTTCCTGCACCGCCTCAGGAGAAGGTGCTGCTCAGAGCTGTCCTCAGGCACAGCCATGGCCCCGGTCACACACTGACACAGGGGAGGACTGTCACTGATTCCACTTTCGCACTCAGGGGAGGCGTTGGAGGTTTGCCTAAACGCTGTATCAGCACAATAATTTGCTTTTCCATGAATTTTCCAAAGCTAATTAACATAGGTAACAAATGCAGAGCTAGATCTTGATAGGAAATGAAACCCAGCTCTGTTTTGGAAACAGACCTTACAACGTGAGGCAGAACAATGATCTTTGCACAGGGTTTGTAACCCTCCTGCAGCAGAACAAATCGTGTGTTCCCTGACAGAATGGAAGGGTCCCTGGGAGGGTCCCAGGAGGGGCTGGGGGGCTGGTGAGGCTCTTTGAGACCTCAGCCCACCTGTCAGCGATACCCAGCACGGTGTCACCGCCTCAGCAATGCCTTCCACAGTCAGCATCCTTCCCCCGTGGTGCCTCTGAGCCTGCTCACGACAACCCTTCCCCGTCACTGAACTGGGTCACTAAAAACATCAACTCTCCCTGCTGTCGACTGCCTGTTTGGGACGGGAGTTAGGACTTAAGGATGCCATTCTCCCTTCTCTGCCTTCTTCCCATCCCTGGAGGTTGCTTTGGAAACACCCTCGCTCCGTGCCAGCCCCGTGAATGGCAGCCCATAACGCAGAGCCCGGCTGCTCTCTCCTAGCAGCAGGGCCTCTGGGATCACACAACCCATTAGCAGTAGCCCTACACACCGGTCCCACTAAAATCAATTTATCTCCCGGAGTACTTGGCTCATAAAAGGGCAGTTTCCCTTTTCCCCGTTTACCTTCATAACCAAGGTTATCTGCTCAAGAATGCGGAGAGCAAATGAGGTGGTTCAGCTTATGGATACAAATAGATCTTGCTTTTTTGACTTGCAAAATGAATTCCACTGTGACTTCGATAAAACTTAAGTATGCTAATGTTCAGTCAACCAGTTGTCTATTTATTTCTGTTTATGCCAGCATACCCATTAGCAACTTTTTCTTGTTTTCTTTTAGAATATTAAATGGTTCAAACATATTCTAAAAATTAGTTGATTAGCTTGTTAGGGCACATTTCCACTGCTAGTTCCTTCTGTAGCAAAAGAGAAAATGAAGGTAATTTTGTTTGCAAGGAACGTATGATTGGAAGCTGACTGTTGAAAGATGTGCCATGTCAATGTAATGAGGGAGTGTAATATCTTAGTTTGCATCAATATGGAAATAACTGTGCAGTTTGACAGACCTGATGCTAAAGGCAGCACCAGAGCACTCATTATGCATTCAGCCTCTGATTATGAAAAATAGTGTGTTTTCCTTTAAAGAGGAATACACATTATCAATCAAAACCATGCCAATTATTTCCAAAAGGGATCACAGCTAAACAGGCGTGGGGTCTCTTCAAATATAACTGCACCTGAGAAAACAGACAGATATCAAAGTACATGATAGTTTAATTTCCTGACAGCTGAATTAATTAGGCAGTATAAATCCTGCTTTCTGATTGGCCTGAGCTTTGCTAGGCAGGCGCCATGAGTTGTGATGATTTTCTTCACTCAGTATCATCCCTGGTTAGGGGTTTGGTGTCACCTGGACCTGCTCAGGTGGTCCTGAACATGGGAATCAAAATCAACTGAGGTCACAGAGCCACTTTTAGGAACAAGAGCACACTTCACTTATCCTGGCACAATTTTTTTCATTAACTCTTCTCCTCCTGTGCTGTTTGAAGCAACATTTGGTCTTTTGATCTCCCTGAGATCCAGCTGGGTGAATGTTGTGATATCTTCACTCCACAGGCAGTTAAAGCCATTGCTCCCATCCTTGTGCCATCCACCCAGTATCTTGGTCCTCCACACACACAACACTCTTCATCTGGGCTCTCTAGTTTGTATCAGAGCCCAAAGCATTATTTTAATGGCCTGCAGGGGTTCCTGGCCGAGTTTGATCTCCTTTGTCTTATTTTCAGCAAATGACTTCTTTAAAATGCAGGATCAGGCTGCACCCAACCACCTTAACAGAAAGATCACAGGGCTCTTGTTAGGTATGAAAAGAAAGGTAAGAGGATAATTGCAAAGTCACCAAACAACCAAATATATGAACACAGACAATTATCTGGAATAAGCAGTGCTAGCAAGGAGTGGAAGGGCTGCTAAGGTCTTTTCCGTATTTAACCGGTTGGATCTCTGTGCTTTGTGCAGGGGGAGTTCCGAGAGCAGAGCTCAAGGATGTGCCACCAGCATTTACATGTGGCATCTCGCAAGGCAGAGGCACAGCCAGACCTCAGAGGGTTCAGCATGGAGCAAGCAGTACCACACAAATCAGAAACTTCCCTGGCTTTTCGCCCTGTTCCATTTCCATTCCATCAGTTTGTCCCCAAAGAGACATCTAAATGAAAGCTGTGTTGTTGTAAATAGGGAAAGTCAGTTGATCATGTAGGATTTCAGTCTGCTTTTGCATTCGAAGGTCTCTAATGTCAAGTTGTCTGTAATTTGTACTGAACCAGAAGCAAAATACTGCTGTGCTGTCACTGGAGTGTCAATGACTTCTCTGCAAAACTGAATCCCTGTGACATTTACACATCCTAAGGACCTGTCTGAGCTCTGCATTCCACTGAGATGATGCAGGAATAACAGTTTCTCCAGGCTTCAAATTGAAGCTCTTCTGGCATTTTGCAGCTATAGCAAGGGGGAAAAAAAAAGGTACCTTGTAACTGACCTTCTGTTCTGCTCCTTGGGAACAGCACACGCTTCAGAGGGATGGATGGGACGTAAAGGACTGCAGCTGTACTGGGGGTATATAAATCGCTGTAGAATTAAAGCCTGACTGGCTCTGGTGCCTCTGTTTTCACCAGTCATTTGAAGAGAATATGGGTGTAGAAATGCAAAGCTCAGTGCTGGTTTTCTCAGCCGCAGGAAACCAAGCAGATGTATTATTTCTTTGTTAGCAAGGTACAAATAAACACAAACTTAAGAAATCAGGAATGTAAATCCTGACTCGCCATAGGAAATTTCACTGAGAAAGCCCAGTAAAATTAGTTCAGAACTGGACTACACATATTTGTTTAAACAAACAACAAAAAAAGAGCCTTCTGGTTTATATGTCTCATAGGAAAGAATACACAAAATAAACAAAAAGGTTCAATGAATACCATTCTGTGATTTGTTGGCCTGAAAATGAATGTTGTACATTTTCTTAGCCTGAGAGAATGAACAACTCTTCTCGTCACCAATTGCTGTCCATAGATGTACCTATTTTAAGTGTTCCCCCACCACAGTCCATCTTGATCCCTTGCCATTCAACCAAGTTGCAGTCATTTGGAGGAGTACTTCTGTATTGCAATAGTTTCTATGACAACAGATGATGGTGATGTTAAGAGTAAAGAATTTTAAGTTGGGTCTATGAATAGGGAGATAAAGGCACTGAACTGCAGAGGGAGAGCTTTGCCTCCAAACATTCAGCTTAAATATTGCCGCTATTAATATTTACCAGCAAATAATGACAGTTGTATGAAAAGCAAATACACTCAGACTGGAAGATTTAGGCAAGCAAATGTTTTCTTAAAAATCGTTATTCTGTGGATTTGATGAGTTTCTGAGCAGCCCAGGTTGTTGGGGAACCGGACTGACCCTGGCAGCGACTGGCCCATTCCGTTCATTGAGAGGAAGGTGCGAATGCTCCGAGCCTCCATCTCACCCTGCGTGGGACTGAGCAGCTGAGTGTTGCTGCCAAGCCCTCTCAAACACAAACGTGCTATGCTGCTTAGTGAAGACAGCTCCAAAACCTGCGGATTACAACTCCTTCACTTGCAGAAAAACTTCCTACCAGCACCTGGGAAGACAACATTTCTCTCCTAGCTCTCCTGGAGGCCCCCGTGCAAAACCCACTCGCTCCGTGGTTTTCAGACCCGCGCTCCTGCCATTAATCCTGTTTTTCTCCTGGCTGGTTTATCGTCACACAGAGCTGCATTTCAGCTTGCTGGGGTCAGGACGAGCTCTTCATCTTTGGGCAGTGATGAACAGAAAAGAGCTCTGCCCTTCAGCTGGGGCCAATATCTGATCGTACGATGGAAAGAACTCGCCAGGAAAAGTCTTCCCCGGTGGTTAGTAAATGTCAGGATACAATCGGGTATCTACAGCACTAGTTTAGGTTGCATAATTAATTCAGTATTATTTGGACATGGATAATAAAACCTGCTTACCTACAGCGGTCCAAAAAGGCCATTAGGAACCCACAGTTAAGAAAGCTTAAAGTTCCTGCCAATCCCAATGGCAGCTGCACGGAGAGAGAGAGGAGCAGATCCTGGTTTTGTGGCCAAATT
This sequence comes from Dasyornis broadbenti, assembly GCA_013397935.1. NCBI lineage: Eukaryota > Metazoa > Chordata > Aves > Passeriformes > Dasyornithidae > Dasyornis > Dasyornis broadbenti. The sequence goes on from VZRN01001895.1 coordinate 410,557, forward strand.
TGCTGTAATCAGTAACCAACAACACCACATCCTGCCAGGCCTAATGACGGGAGGTGCTCAGCTCCCTGGGCCCGAATCCTGCAGGGAGCAGAGGTTGCAGAGCTCATGCACTGCCCTGGGGCAGCGGGGCTGATGGGGCGTGGGACAGCAGGGACGGCACAGGGATAACGCTCAGTGCTGGAGAGGGGACTGTGCTCCCCTCCGTGCCTCAAACCTGTTCTGCCTTGGTGCAAAACCACGAAGGCACCACTGATTTACCCACCGAGCTCACAGCTGTAGCCAATCCCGACCTTTTTTATCAGTGCTGGCCTGTGTGTAACAGAGTAAACCCAAACCCTTATTTTCAACAGCTGTCGAGTCCTGTTGCTGTTCTGGCCTCCCACTCTGCTCACAAGCAGAACAAAAATTATGGACAAAAGGATTTCTTTGAAAGCAAAACTAGACGAGTCCAGTTCTGTTATGGTCTAATCTGGGCAAAAACATGTGCCAGCTCTTGTAACCTTCTCATGCCTGCACTTTGTTTTCCACTAAATGTCAGCTCTGATAGACTAGCCTGCTCATCTGAAAGGGCAGGTTTTTGCTTCAATAAAAACAAACCTAGTTAAAAAGATAGACAGTACCTCAATAAAAAAATACCACGGACGCATGAAATGTTCAGGCTTAATTGGTATGGCTACACTGCACCGTTTCCTTGCTGGCATATGCTAGCAGAGAGTATTTGTTGTCATGGGATTTTCAAGGTTATAAAGCATCTTAAAAGGTGTTGGGGAGTGTGTAAATTAAGCTGCTACAGGTAGGTAATGTTCCCGTGGTGTCAGGACTAAATATGCTGGTGCCTCCAGGTAAGAATTTACCACGGTCTGGAGTACACGCTGGGGGCCGGATCCTCGGTTAACGTAAATCCTGCTGGTTTCTTTGTTTCTACTACAGCGATTCACACTTGCTGCATTTTGGATTCGGAGATCCAGCCTTGCCATCTAATGTCTGGAGTACTCGAAGGCACAAAGAAGTTAGAAATTAAAACCCCCACCCTCAGTAGCTGAGACTTGTGGCTGGATGCTACTTCTCCGGAGGGATGTGGTGCCTCGCTGGGCGGCAGCTCATTTCCTTGGAGCTGGGAGAGGAGGATTTTGGCTGCCCCAGCACAGCCCCACCTGGGAGCCAGGCAGCCAAATTAACAGCGTTTCTGTTGCAATAAATTGCCATCAAGGGGAAGGCAGACGTTTAAGTGGCACATTATTTACTGGACCGGGGAATGAGGAAGCTGGAGGAAAGAGGAGCCTTATTGCTCATTTTGAAAGGGATGAATGAAATGGCAGGAGCCTTCAATTTTTCCACTGGAGATGTAAAGGAAGGCAAATACATGCAGCTCCGCACTGCAGGTCCTGTCCTTGTTCCCTGGAAGGGTGGCACTTGCCTGAGCTCTTTGTCTTGCTGGTGAAGTCTCAAGCATCTGCCTCTTTCCTGTCTCCCCGTCTCTGCACGGATCTGATGAGCTGATCTGTCACTGGCCCCTTGAATCAGCCACAACTTCTCTCCCACTGCCCCAGAGCCGCCTGTGCTGGAGCATGGAACCCCCTCAGCTCCCCATCCCACCAAGGAATGCAGGTGAGTGGATCCAGCTGGGCTGCGCCAGCAAGGCTCTCCCTGGGAAGGACTCGTGCAGGAGCAGCGCTCCTGATTCCAGCTCACTTATTCCCTCTGGGCTCTCTCCGTAAGAGGAGCTTCCGGAAAAGTATTTAGGGAAATCTTGTAAGCATTAGCAGCATGATGGAGCTCTGCAGCCTTCGTGTAACCGTTATTCTGGGTTAAAAGCTTTGGACGAGTATGTTATAAACATAAGCACGTCCGTGGGGATTGTTAACTCTCCCTCTGCCAAGGTAGCGTCCCTGATTCCTGCAAGGGAAGGCTGCGGAATGAAGCACAGCCCTGTTGGTGCACCGGCACTGCTGGCACCTGGGATGCTCGTTTAAACCATGGGGGAGCGCAGCACAGAGCTCTTGGTCGCTCCTGTGCTCCTTCCCTAACCGAGCATGGTGTTCCAGCATGGTGCTAACCCCAGCAGCAGCCCTGCTGAATCCCGGGCCAGCAGCGCCTTGGTGGAGGAGCCAGTGCCTGCCAGGATGTGCCCAGACTGCCCAGTCAGGCCCTGGGCTGCCCTGTCCATCCGGTACCGTGCCATGCTTCCCATCCACAGCCAGTGAGCCTCAGGAGCTGAGCATCGTCCCTCATGGAGAGCCAAGAGTCACTGACTGGCTCTGGGCCGGTGACCCAGAGCAAGGCTGGATTTTGAGCTGTACCAGATCCCCCAGAACAGGGTACACTGTCAGTGCAGAGCCAGACTGGGCACTGCCGGCCTGCAGCACAGGCTGGGAGAGCTGGGGGTGCTCACGTGGACAAGAGAAGGCTCCAGGGAGAGCTCAGAGCCTCTTCCAGTGCCTAAAGGAGCTCCAAGAGAGCTGCAGAGGGATTTAGGACAAGAGCCTGGAGTGACAGAACAAGGGGGAATGGCTTCAAACTGCCAGAGGGCAGGGTTGGATGGGATAATGGGAAGAGATTCTTCCCTGTGAGGGTGGCAAGGCCTTGGCACAGTTGCCCAGAGAAGCTGTGGCTGGCCCCGGATCCCTGGCAGGGTCCAAGGCCGGGCTGGAAGCAGCCTGGGACAGTGGGAGGTGTCCCTGCCCACGGCAGGGATGGGACTGGATGGGCTTTATGGCCTCTTCCAGCCCAGACTGTTCTGTGAATCTCTGACACACACGTGGTCACTTGAAAATACCAGCACAGGGAGGACATCCCTTAGGAAATACAAATACCAAAGAGGTAGAACACCCAAATCCTTCCAGGTTCTACCTGGCTGCTGTTTGTGGCTGTTAGGAGAACTTTCCCTGGGAAATTTGGGTCTGAGAGTTGTGCAGAGCAGATCTCAAACGCGTGCCCGTGGCAGCTGCAGTGCAAGCAGCATTGCCATCCCCAGAGCGTGGGCATCAGGCTGGTTTTGGGCAGGAGGGGTGCAACCACCTGGATTTCCTCAGGGATGGGGCTCAGGCAAGACTGGCTCCCTTGCTCCTCTTGGGAGCTTTGGAAGGCACTGAGCAGCACGGATATGGATTCTCCTCCTCTGGTGTGGCACTGCCAGGGAGGTTGGGGCAGGGGCATGGCCACCAAGAGAGCATCCCATGACCGGTGGGGACAGCAGGGACAGCAGCCTTTGGAGGGGCTGCAATGGCTCACGTGCCGCTGCCACGGCTTCTTCCCGCTCGGGGGAACAAATTACCCTCATCCCTCTAACATTAGCAGCCATTTCCATAAGCAATTAACCTCAGCGTACACCATCAAGCATCTGAAAAAGGTGCTGTGACACAGTTATTAAAGGATGGAAGGACTTGGTGGCTGGCATACATAATAAAGGGTGGCCTTGCTTTCCCGCTCGAATTTCTGAACAGGGATGGAATAAGTGAAAACTTTAGCAAACAGAAATGTTTCACACTGTTTTGGGAAGGCTTTGTTACAGGTTTGTCATTTAAGTTTTGGGGTTTATTCACTTGGTTTGAAAGAAAGACTTATTTTTCAGCAAAGCAAATGACCTGAGAAATTGTTCTCCGGATTTGCCACATTTTAAAAAAAGAAACGTTGTTTATTTTATTTTAGTTTAGTTTAGTTTTAATACTTTAATTTTACACCCATGAAACTGATGACTCCTGGTTCAGGAGCAAACAGCCCTGGAGATCGGTCTGGATTTGCTGTTGGGGCCCTCCTTTCTCCTCTCTTTCCTGGGAGCTGCTGGGATGGTGAATTCCATTTTTCCCGATGGATCCCCACGGAGCAGGGCCAGGAGCAGGCAGAGGGAGGGTGCTGGGTCCCTCCCCACTGGGCGTGTGTGAACCTCACCGAGATCCTCAGCCTTGCTAAACCTTCCTTGGCTCTTCTGGCCTCCCAGGGCCTCACAGCCGTGCCACAGCACAGGCGAGGTTTGGGAGAAGTCTGCTGGTTAATCGCTTCCCTGCTAATATGAGCAAGATGAGACCATTCAGCTGGAAAACAGGGGGAAAAAAAGGCCATTTCTTTGTGAAGGACCGTGCAGCTTTCCTTTATATGCTGCTTTTTGTTCTCAGCCAAGAGGTTTCAGCCCTTCTGGGCTGGGGAAAGCCTGTGAAATCCCCAAACTCTAACACCAAAAAGTGTCCATAGATGTATATTTGTATAATCCATATTTTTATAATGCTTAAACCTCCGACAGATTCCGCATGCAGTTGGAATCCCAGAATCCCAGACTGGTTTGGGTTTGAAGGGACCTTTAGAGCTCATCCCATCCCCCCCCTGCCGTGGCAGGGACACCTTCCACTGACCCAGGTTGCTCCAAGCCCTGTCCAGCCTGGCCTTGGGCACTGCCAGGGATGGGCAGGATTTGTGTGCCTGCTCCATACTTGTCAGAGGAAATTTTTTGGGTACAATTTGCTCTCTCAAAGCTGCTTTGTTTCATCCATGCACATGAAGTTTTCTCTCCAAGTCCCTGCGGTGCAGAAAGCACCAAGGCTGCCAAGGAGCGTGGAGTCACTCTGCTCTCGCAGCACCACTGGGACTGGCTCTGTGTGAATCAAAATATTCCACCAATATCTGGTTTTATGGCAAAAAACATTAGAACTATTCAGTGGAGTGAATGGTAGAAGAGGGAGCTTTCCCCAAATAGCTCTGCAGGGTTTTTTTCCTTCCTGATTTCCCTTTTCGTAACACAATGAGTCTGTATGGTTTCATGTCCCATTTTCTGCAGCGAGGGGGACTTGACAAGGAATGGTTAGGCCAACAACAGCCATACCATTTTTTTTATTATTTAGGAAACAGCACTGACACTTTTATTTAAAGATCAAAGCAAGTCAAACACCATGACTCCAAACCTCTTCCCTTTTTTTCCCCCATAAAAGAATGCTATGGAGTTTACTAGTGGTGCCCCTAATGAGGTAACTTCAGCCCCAATTTCACATTATTAGCACTCTGTCTAGGAGAAGCTGATGGTCTTTGGCCACTGTAAAACATGATTCCCAGGCCAGGTGTTGGGCTCTCAGCCAAAATGCTCTGTTTTTCCCAACACTGCACTACAAAGGGCCTCAATGATGATAGGAAAGATATACTTCCTTTAGGGATCAGAGATAATTAACTCTTTATAGTTGCTCTTTTATTATTACTGAACCCATGCCAAACTTTTGCATTGCTTTACCTAATAAAAATACCTCCTGCACTGCCGGTAGTATCCAAATTACTTTTTCCATTTGTTAACAGTCAGGCCTTTAACTGCTTTTTGAACTTCTTTGTTGTAAAAAACTCTCCAAATTAGTCATTCCTGAGCATTTGCACTGCACGCCTCTTCTCAGCTTCCAAACTTTGTAACATAATTGCTCTTACCAAAAGGGAGAAATTAAAACAAGATACCGAGGAGTCAAAATAACAACAGCATATGTTTCACACAGCCACCTAAGGACCATATTGAAGCTACTGTGTGCTGTTGTGCTGCCACGGTGCCGAATTATTAGATTTACAGGTTCATTAATAATAATATCACCGACCATTTGCAAATCTCCAAGAGCAGTATGAAACAGGGCAGTATCATCATCATGCCAGCTTTGCAGATGGGGAAATGGGAGAGAGAAAAAATGACTTCCCTGGTGCTCAAAGAGCAGCATTGGCAGGGGCTGCCCAGGGAGGTGGTGGAGTGCCCAGCCCTGAGGTGTTTGAGGAATGACAGAGCGTGGGGTGGCTGACAAGATGGGGACCGGGCACAGCTTGGATGATCTCAGAGGTTTTTTCCAACCTGGAATGGTTTCTGATTCTGTGAATTTACTCATCCCCAGGAACGGGACTGTGCCTCAGGGCCAATCCCATGGCCAAGATCTGCCCACGCCCACACCAGAGACTGACACAGCCGCCACCCTCTCCGTCCCGTGGCAGGGACATTTGGGAAATGTAAGGATACACGTGCAGAAGAGATCAGTCTGTGAGAGTTCCTGGGGCTCCTTGTGCTGAGATGCAGCAGAATAACCATCCCCGGGACACCCCCTGGCCTGGAGCTCTGCCCTTCCTCCCAGCCTCGCAGAGGCAGGGCTCATCCCTGAGCCAACTCACTGCCTGTGCTGGAGTATCTGCCACCAGCACCGCGTTCCTGCTCTTGGAAAGACCTGATCGCCTCAGAAGAAGGAAGGAATGTGTTCTGAGAAACACTGCATGTTGGATCGATACCCATCCTGCTCCTCAAGCCGGTATTTCCAGGGACTTATTTATCTACAGCGTCAGAGTTCTCAAGTGAAGAGCAGATTGCTCAATCCATACCCTGCAACCAGGTGAATAAAGATCTGCAGATTTGCTGTTCAGTCTAAATACGCATGGAAATGAAGAGAGAGGAAAACATAAGTTACGGTCACTGCATTTGGGATTCGCTTTCCTTTGGAAGCTGCATCTGAACACAGACTGAAAGCATAATATCCCCAAATTCAGGCTCCAGGATTTTAATCTCGATTTTTGGCTGATAGCAATTAAAACCTGACAGCACAGAAGTATTTTATTTAAAAGAATGATTGGCCTAATGGTATTCAATGGCAGCATGGCCTCCAGACTGGAGCTGGTTACGTGTATAAAGTGTGGGCCATATCTGAGCTACTCAGGATCACAAAGGGACTTAATAGAACTGGGATCCACATTCAACGTCTTTTTCATTATCGGCTCTTTGTTCTACCCGTTAGTATACACTGACTCCCTTTGGTAAGATCCTTTGTGTTTCCAACTTATCAGGGTCTCGTAAATGAAAGCCATGTGCTTTTATCTGCTCATTCCCTTTAATAAGTGTCACAAATATTCTGTGTGATTGATTAACTGGTAACAAGAAAGAGACAAAGTAGGAATATGCATATTAGCATATTGCTCAAAGAAATGCATTTCATACGTACGTGGCACTTATATCAAGCTGCCAAAAGTTTTAAACAAAGGAGGAACTGAATTACAGTACAAACCACAGTGACACGGCCAGATTTACCCTTGGTGTAGCTCACTGATGTCAGCAGAGTTAACCCAGAGATGAAATAGGCTCACCATGTGTACATGAAACACCCCAGCAAGCTCAGAGGGATGTTCATAGATTTTGCAGCCAGAAGGGGCTGTTAGGATCACATCATCTGACTTCCTGCAGAAACAGGCTGAGAAGACTTCACCCATTTCCCCGTGACACACAGCTGATGGACTGAGAGATTACATTCCTTTCGCCTTGGCAGGGGAGCTGTTTGGAACCGCTGTGGGAAGATGCCACGAGTTCCTTGGAGGTGCTGAGCACCGTCCCCTCGCCCCCGATGGCAGCGGGGGGGCTTTGCTCACTCAGTTCATGCTGCATTTGGATCGGCAGGGGCTGGGGATGGAGGCTGAGAGGCCTCATTGCACCCGGTTTGGGAGAGCTTCCCCTTGAAAGGGTTGTGCCTGCGACACAAATGTGCTGCTCCTCTCTGCTGTGAGGCGAGCACACTGATAAATCAAGTTCTGCAAAAGCCCTGTGAGGTGTTATATGATCCCTGTATGATGGTGGGGAACTGAGCCATGGAGCAGACTTAGTGACAGTCCTGCCCTTTGTAAAGCTAGACCAAGAGCTAGAACCTCACCGTGCATCTCCGAAGGCTTTGTTTGGACCACAGGAGGTGTCTCCCTCCTGTCCAGTACCAGCCTGGGTGATTTTCCTCTCTGCTGTTTGCGTGCAGCTGAAGAACAGGTCAGTCTGTTCCCTTATGCTGCAGTTTGTTTTCACAAAGTGCTACACAAGCACAAATCCATTAGGATTCATCCCATCTATATATTTCCTGACATAACCTGCCCCTTTTACCTCCTGAACCCAGGGCTGTGCTAATCCCGAGAAGATCTCCGGGATAATTCTGCTCTGCACTCCCAGGTCTGGCATCTTCTCTCACAGCTGGTTGTTTGGAGGGACACGCACATTTGCAAGATTATCTTTTGGCTTGTGGCAGCAGAAATCAGAAACAGATTATTTGAAATGAGCAGCTCCTACCATTTTATCTCCAGGCCAGGTGGACATGGATGACCTAGCAGGATAAATTTAGCAGTGAGCACTTCAGCGCGGGGTGTGTGTGTGTATCCAGTTCCTAGCTGTTAATCAAGTCTCCTTCCCCTAAATTGGCCAACGCGAAGGACACCTGGCAATTCTGGAACATTCCTGTTGGATTACTAATATCAATATTAAGTGAAAGAGCTTGAAGAATGTCACATTAGTTTCTGATGGCTCCCTTCCGCCATACTTCTGGCCAGCAGGCTTTGGCAGATGTGGCTCCATTCTGTCCAAATGCAATCCAGGGTTTAAGAATGTGCGCACTTTCCTGGGACCATCTGTTTGCTTTTCTGCTGAAGGAACTCCAGCCTCTTTGGCAACCTCAATGTATTGTACTCAATAAATCCTGACATGTAGCAAATTTTTTTGGCAGATCTTGAATCTGAATGTCATCCAAATTGTTCATTATTGATATTAGAACCGATTTGTGCATCACCAACCATTAAAGGAATGCACTAAATATCTCCATGAATGAGAAACCGAGTAGTCCATCAGAACACATTTATCAGCAGTAACGTTAAAATGGAAGAAGGGTTCCAGGGCTTTTCCTGCTGTTGCAAAACCCCACATCTAAGAGCAGCTGCAGGCCTTAAAATGTACAAAGAGCCAATGTACAAGACAAAAAGTCAAAAGAAAAGTGTCTGTCCCAAGGACTTCCTCATGTGATCCAACATGTGCTGTCTGGAGCAGGGAGGCAGAACCTCGCACCTATTCCTTACTCCACAAATCCACAGTGTGACCACAGCCAGGGCTCTTCGCCCTGCGTGGGTTTGACATCCTCTCCAAGTCGTTGTCTTGCACTGCAGGGTCTTCAAGGCATCATCAGGCTTTAAAATAGTGATTGTGAATTTTCTTACTCTACCTGGATGTCCAGGATTTGCATCCATAGCACGACAAAGTGTAATGAACCTTTCAAAGTATTGGTGAGTATCTACAAAAGTAATGATGGGCACTTCCTGTATGTGTAGAGTGTATACCCATGTTATCTTTAATTAAAAATGAGTAATTTTCTAGATAAGGAAATCAGTGTAAAATTACGTTTACCAGACTTATTTTAAAGGCTTGATTTCCTTTGGAGTTTTGCCTAAGAATTGTGGGATTATTGGGCTCCAGTTGTTTCTGGTGTTTCAGTTGTCAGCATTCAGATTCCATATTACACATGATTTTTCACAAAAAACTTGCAGAAGCTTTGGAAAAATCTTCTCACTTGATCTTTCATAAGGGAATGGACTTAATTTCTTATTAAAATATATATTTAATAATAATAAAAAAATCTATATTTAGCCAATGTAACAATCTATCTGGACACACCACAGCGAGAACAAGGATTCTATTGACATTTCTTCATCTCTTCTTACTCCTTCCTGCTCCCACAACTATTAAAAATCCTGGCCTGAAGTTTTTCCCCTTTCTAGTACGTTGGACGTGGATGACAAATGTAGAAATCAGCCAACTGTTTCAATGGCACTTAGGCTGTACAGTCCCACAGAAGCGGCTGCATCCAAACCCAAGCGTTGCCTTCAGAAGGAGCTTTACCATTTTGCGTCCTTTGCCTTTTTCCTTTCCAGCAGGTGGCTCAGGAGTGTCTCATTCCTTTCTCCATGAGCTAAGCGGGCTGTAGAGAGGTGGGGTTGGTCTCTTTGCTCAGGTAACAAGTGGCAGGATGAGAGGAAATGGCCTCAAGGCGTGCCAGGGGAGGTTTAGGTTGGGCATTAACAAAAATATCTTCACCAAGAGGGTTTGCAGCCCAGGACCGGAAGTCACCATTCCTGGAGGGATTTAAAAGCTGTGTGGATGAGGCATATGGGGCCATGGGTCAGTGGTGGCCTTGGCAGTGCTGGGCAGTGGTTGCACTCCATGATCTCGGAGCTCTTCTCCAATCTAAAGGATTCTATGACTCCTTCTCCCTATGTGGAGCGAACGTGCGGCCTCCACAGCGCACTAAACTTTTGAACTTTGCCTATATATTCTCCAGACACCCTCGCAGATCCTTCCCCAGTTAATTTAATGCTGCTGAAAGGCTGCAGATTGATAGCTCAGGAGACCAAAGCCTGTTGTTACAAGCAGGTAATTATTCAGGAGGATAAATGCTTCCTCCCATCAGCCCGTCACAGTGACTCCAGCCCAGGAGCAGCCAGCCCAGGGCTGGGATGGGGGTGCTGCCTCTGCTGCAGCTCCAAAATCGCTCTCCTCATCCAGCTCAGTGGCAGCCACAGACCTAGCACGGATTTTAGGATGCAGCCATCTCTCCGCTAGACAATGGAGGGAGGGTGCCAGCACTTGTAGATCTCTCTATTACCAACCTGGCTCCGTTACAAGCGGCACACGGCGATTGCGGGGAGCAGCTTTCCAGCCTCGAGCCAGGGCACAGGGGTTTGAGGAGATGTGTTAACAATATCATCCAGTGTGACAAGGGAACTGTCCTTTTCATCAGCTCTGCTCCTCGAGGTGATCGCGTTCTCCCGCTCTGCTCTTCCCAGCACAGCACAGGCTCTGCAGGAGAGCAGGGGAAAGCACTTCACTGGCTGTGAGGGATTTCGTTTCCTTATCAACACCAGTGGTTTCTATCATTGCTGTTCTTCTGGTTTGTCTCACTTTCATCAAACTGCTGGGCCTATTAAATGGACAGAGGATCATCCCATACATTTCAGTTGGGATCAAAACCCCTGCTCTGACATCCTGCTTTTGCTGTTACAGCCTCTTCTCCTCTCCACTTGGCCACGTCACCCTGTAGAGGCTGACACTCAGTCAACAGCTGCTGCTTTCCTCTGCATGGCCGTGCAAAATCTTCCTGTACCTTGTGCACTCAGTGCAGTGTGAATCCGTACAACTCAGAGCAGTGGGAACAGAGATGACAATTGGAATGGAACTGCTGAGATAAACGTCTGTCCTGAAGGTGAGGTTCTGCTCCTGGTCATCCGTTACCGCCTGAAATCTCCTGGCTTCGCTGGGGCAGGCATTGCCCAGGGTGGGACACAAGGAGCTGGGTACTCCTTTCCATATTTATGGGAATCTTCTACTGCGTGACCTGGCAACGTTGCTATCAACGCTTTCCGTGACTGTCTCTATTAAAGGCTCTTATAACCCAGGCTGTATAACTGGCTGAGAGGACAACCCCATGGATGACAGGAAATCTGTGTTCTATTTCCTTTATCATGCTGGATCATGGATTCTCCATGGGTTTGGATTTCCATATGTCAATCTGGGATACTAATTCCTAACCTGTTCCTGGAGCTTAATGGATGAGAAGTTATACCTAATTAAGCAGAAGTGATTGGTATGGAAGAAGATAAGAGGCTGGCTCTGATTTGTGCCCTGGTGACCAGACAGGATCTTTACCCCAGCTATTTCTGCTAAAACACCACGTGTTCCAGCAGGGCTGGTAACATCCTCAGTCCCAGCTATAATATCTTTGCAAGTCACTACATAATGCTGTGGCAGGTAATTCTGACAGCCAGCTCCCCCAGGAAATAACAGCAACCAGAAACCTGAACACCTTGCAGCAAAAGTACAAGATGTACTCCTGAACTTGCCTCCTCGGTCATCACAGCTCAGCAGCATGTACACTGGGAACAGAAACAATCCCTTTCCAAATAAAACACCAGGCTGCTTCCACAGGGGAGGACAGCAGAAAGAAAGCGTCTGAAGGATGTTACTCAACTCCTTTGATACACGGCTCTGAAGTGCATCAGTACACAGCGTGGGGGTGCCACAAGAACTGACACAGCCTCACGAGTCAGGCAGGGCTTGGGGCAAGTGCTGGTGGCCAGCTAAGCTCCATTTCTTTGGGAAAATGGAGCCAACAAACTCTTACTGCCCTGCAAAGACCGTGACTCTCGTTTCTTAGGAGCAAAGCTGCCACTGAACGGGCACCAGCTGGTAGGAAAAGCTTTGCAGTTCAATAGCACCTTCTATCTGCAAGACTGCTAACATAATAATAGTTGCTCTGCTCTCTCTAGTGGAACATAATAACGAAATGGAAAACAGATGACTTTTTTTTTTTTGCCTGTGGGACATGAAAATAATTGATTTAGGACTATAATTTTTAATAGTAGGACTATGGAAGTCCCTAAAACTCCCTAGGAGCTGGGAGCATATTCCAGTGGAAAGATGACTCGGTGCTGCTCGCCCTTATTCTGCTTATTCTTGTTCACCAAACATCCTGTGCTGGCCACTGTTGCAGAGCAGATGTGAGGATACAGGCTGTGGGACTCTTTGCTCTGAAGTGACCTGACAAATCTTGCATCTTTGTGGTGCAACTCATGTTGGATTCATTAGGAAACTGGTGTGTTGGAAGGAGGATGAGCAGTGGCCTTATCGCTAACACGGGAACCGTGTATAAATGACAGCTGGTGGCGTTTTCAGGCGGCCTCTCTCCTCTGCAAGAAGGGTTTCAGTGTACCAGGTGAAAACACTTAGAAGGGTAAAACTGCCCTCATGATCAGGGCCAGTCACTCCTGCTCTTTTATTTCAAACATGTGGATGTTATTTCCACCATCTCCACTGAATTTATAAATATTTGTAATGGTTCAGATGTTGGAGTGGAATAAGATGATCTTACTTTGGGAGTGTTGAATGTATTTCCTCACAAAACAATTGTCCCTCTGTGACAACAACACGTGACCTTTTGATGGCTGCACTAACAACCTGGGCTATCTGTCAGGGCTGGGAGGTGGTTTGGAACGAGGCGATCCTTAGGGACCCTTCCAACCCAAACCATCCCTGGGATGGTTCTTTGTCTTGTGCATATTCAGGGAAAATTTGGGCTGGAGTCACACACCTCTAGCGCAGCAGCCACTTTAGGTGGCCCTAAAGGATCACAAGCTGTTTTCACTAGAGATGGACCACAACTGGGAGATTATTGGATCAAACCTAACATGGGTTTTAATTCATTCAGCAAATATTCAATCCACTGACAACTGTTGCTTAGAAAGTAAATTCCGCAGGGCAGGGGTAGATGGGATCTGTGTGTCGAGTATCACACAAAAGATATTGACCCCATCGTAGCAAGCAGGGCTCTGGAATGTCGGTTATTGAACACAGATGGAACTCAGCAATTTCTTTTTATCTGAGGATGATGCTCCCACTGTACCAGCTGATTTCAATGGAACCACTTGCCTGCTCTAATCAAATCAAGTATTTTGGAAATAAGTTCTGAAAGTGGTAAAAGGGAGGCCTGAGAATTGAGCTGCAGCTGAGTGGTCCCTCTCAGCTGATCTGGAGAGGGGAAATTTTGATTTGTGTGACAATATAATGGTTGAAAAGGTGGAGCTCTCGTGGGATGGCAGGGCAGGAGTCCAATGGGGCAGGAAAAAGCCAGGGAGGATTTGGGTGTATCAAAAGTGTTCTGTAAATTCAAGATATTATTTATATCGCTATGTGTTAATTTTATCCCAGGAATCGTAGAATCATAAAATGCCTGGGTTGGAAGGCGATTAAAAAGCATCCCATTCCACTCCTGCCATGGCAGGGACACCTTCCACTATCCCAGGTTGCTCCAAGCCCTGTCCAACCTGGCCTTGGACACTTCCAGGGATAAGACATCCACAACAAATAGTTACAAATTCAATAGAAAGTTAAATGTAAGAGGGAGCATGCTGAAAATATGGAGCTAGTCTCCCATGGTTTCTTTCTTTTACTTTTATTAATCCTGAAAATTAATTACTGCAAATGATTCGGTTAGTCAAAACAGAGGAATCAGATTATAAATAGATTTTTTAAAACAAGTTACATGAAACCATGATACAAGGGTTCACAGTAATTAGCCCCCTACTAATAGCTAAATAGAAATTAGAGTAAGCCTGTTTGGTTCTTTTTCTTTTATCAAAATGATCTCATTCTCAGATTTTTATCCCACTGGACCGGTGAGCCATATGTATAATGCTACCAAAAAAATAAACCAGCACAAAATATTGGCATTTGGGGAGCAGAGACGGAAGGGGGATTTAACCTTTCACGATGAGTCACATTCCTCAGTGCTGAGAAGAAAGCCCAATCCTTGTCACCGATTGCAAGGCAGGCTGGTGCAGCAGGGCTCTCCGGCGTGGTTCCTGTGCGTCCTGGCTGGCTCCTCCTGCCCTGCCCGGGGAAACCATTCCCTGCACGCCAGAGCCAGCTCCGTTCAGGAGATGCGGCCACGGCTGCATCCATCAGGGACAGCGCCTCTTCCCAGCCCCAGCGTGCAGGCACTCCCTGCTCCCACACAGGAATTACGTGACTCGTGTTTCTTTAAAAAGCTTAGTGGGAAATGAGCTGAGGTCTGGGAATCCCGACAACAGCCTTGCTGTTGTACAAAGCTGGCTGTTTGCTGTGCTGCCAGGAGTTCTCGCAGCAACAGAGGAAAACCACAAGTTTCTTTTCCAGTCAGGCAGTTTGTTACTGCTCTGCATGTCTGGTTGATTGACGCTCGGAGAGAGATGCTGTAAAATCTTCTGGATTAACAGGAAAAGTGGTTTGCGAGACTGAGGAGGGTTTTACTCAGATTGAATCCTGCTACTGCACCAGTTCTGTAGGAATTGTGTCTGAGGAGTACGGGAGGAAGGTGCCAGGGAGCTCTTGCTCTCCCAAACTGAGGGTCAACTGACTGCATCCAGATGTTGTGGCACAGCTGTGCAGCCCTTTCAGCTGCCAGCCTTCCCTTCTCACCCTTCGTGCCCTGCAGATTGAGCAAAGTGCTCCTGCAGAGTCCCCCAAGCACCTTGGCCTCTCCTGAAAGCCCCGTGAGCACCAGAGCCTGGCGCTGGCTCCCGGGGGTGGCTGGGAGACCCAGGCCGGGGTAACGCCATCCACCTGGACTCTGAAACAAAAATGAACTGAAAATGAGCTGACAAACTCCTGGTAGCATCACTTCTTTTAACAGCACTCCAGCTGGCAGGTTGGAGAGGGAATAGCATCTTCCAGGAGCTCTGCTTTATGGAGAACAACCGCATTATCCTGAGGAGAGCTCCTGACAGGGCTGCAGCGCTATCGCTCTGCGCAGGAAATAGCTTCATCCTATCATAATCTCCCTGCAATTTTCCTCTGTATTTCGACGTATATTGTTCCAAAGATGCAATTTTATTTGAAATAGAGTTTATTTCAGACTCTGAAGTGTCAAATTTAATTTCAAGAGTTTTCATTGTAGGACAAAATATTTTTTTTTTTTTAAGTGAGCGATTAGAATTGTAGTAAATAACCAGCACTGAGTTTCTGCTCTGCTAATTTAACTGTTTCCAAGGCACATACAGATTGAGAATTGACATTTATTCCCTCACTGTTACCTACACTTTAGATTTTTTCAAATGTTCTTATTCACTATCGCCTCTGGACCAGCAACATCAAAACATTATCTTTGGAAAGATCATTCCTGTGAGGACTCTGCACTGCAGGAGTGCAGCTTTTCAGACTGCCTGTGCCAGTTTTGGATGGAAACCTCTGCACTGTCACTTCAGAGAACACAGTCCAGCAGGTGGTTTATGATGCCGAGAAAGCTGTACTGGAAAAATAGGAATGTTGGATTTTGTTAGTAGAAACAAAGTTTAGTGTGGATCCATGCCCAGGAAGATTCGGTTTACGAGTCCAATACTCCTGGTGCACACGAGACATTATATCAGTGGTGAGAAATTTATTGCAATCATCTTCCCATTTCCATTGCTGCCTCCTTTTTGGTGACATAATAGTGTAAAGAGGAAAGGTCACACCTTGATGCCAGGATGATTCATAACTTTAATACCAGAAGGAACAATTGACCTAAACAATCTCTGGCTAACGTGTCTTTCCAGCAGTGCTTTCAGTCTTGATTCGAAGCCAAACAAATACAGAATCATCCACCACAAGGTTATTGTGAGATGCTCAGAAGCACCTGCCTGAGGAGGGAGGCTGATATGCAGCGGAAGCTCTCTGAGAACCCATGCCAGAGCTGATCAAGCCCGACAAGGAATTGTCTTTCAGTGGAGACGGCCCCATGGCAGGGGCTGCTCTGCACAGCAGCCCTTGTTGCACTCACCAGAACTGGCCTGGAAGTAAAGTTATGATGGCGTTCCCAATGTACGGTACCGACAGAGCCATGGGTATGCAAAAGGGATGAAACCAAGACCCAGGACAGCACAGTGGCATTGGCTGCTTTGGGAAACTCCCTGGAGGAGGGAGGTGAAACTCCTTCCATTGCTTTGCCTGGTTGTGCACGAAGGCAGGTGCGAGATGGCGGGAACAAGGTGGGGAGGGAGAAACCTGGGCCACTGTTTGTGTGTCTGAACTGCAGCTTGGGCTCTGAGCAGAGACCCGAGAGCAGGGAAGTGCCACAGACACGGCCCCACTGATGGCAGGCAGGCCCAGCCCTGACCCTGGCGAGTTGGAAGCGTTTGGGCTCCATAGGAAGCTCTACCTACAGCAGGTTCGTATTGTCCAGAGGACACTGAGCCAAGCTGTCAGAGAAACTACTGCTTTAAAAAACCAGGAACTGTGTCACAGCACGACAAACATATGCACAGATCGGGTTTGGCTACAAACCAAGAAATCCGTGCAACCAACGAGCCCAGCTCTTAGTTGTAACAACGGGGACGGAATTGGGATACGACCTGCTCCTGCAACCGCCAGGCTAACAAGGAAAAGCCAACGGCTCCTGACATACTTCTGCTGGAAGAAAATGTTGGTACCAAGTATGACAAGGAAAATGTAAAAGAGAAAATGGGGGCAAACGGAAATGTGAGCAGTATGCTTGGCAAAACAGGCTTGGGTGGGAATAAATCAGAGCAAGAAATCCAAAAGGAAGACAGGAATCTTGAAATGGGTGATTAACGGAAGGATAGACCAAGTTCAGAAGTTTCCATTGTGTCCAGAAGATCCCATTTGAAGAGGCAGATTGTCTCACAGTCCTGTGTTACCACTTAAATCCAATTACATCTGGTAGAAATAAAAGCTGACAGACACAGCAGGTGTTACCAATGCCATTTTGGTAAGCAGCCATCCACACACAGAGCATCTCCAGGACCCAAATGGGCACCTTTGGCAACCTCAGCCAAGAACCTGGCTATTGAATCGGAAAGTGTTTCCTAGCCCAGAACAGAGAGGCTTGTTGAGGGCAACAGAGCATGGAGCCAGCTATTGCTGAGCTGCTGCTCACAGCTCCCTCAGTGACCAGCTGCAGCACCTTAGACCTTTTCCCATCCTTCCCAAAAGTGCCTCTCCAGTTTGTCTTTACTGCCCAAAACCCCAAGCCAGTTACTCTTCTCCTTTCATTTTCCCCTCACGCAGGAGCTAAATAAAATCCTATGCAAGTTTTGAAAAGAGGTAATAAAGACAACATCCTGTGTTTAGATTAAAGAGGAAAAAGGGATGGAAGGGATGCAGAACCAACATCGAGGACTTAAACTGCCAAAATAGCCTTGGAATTGGGACGAAAATTTAGTTTGGGTAGAGTTTGCTGTTAATTGACACTTGAGGAGGTTCCTGCACATTCCTTGGAAATATTTGGGAGTAAGCTCTACCCAAAGAGAAACACTGCAGTTTGGTGGGGCAGCGTGTCCTGATGGTTTGTGTACAACCTTTTCAGTTGTGTGCTGCAAATGCCACCCCACCACTCTGCCGGTGCAGTGCCACATAACCCTGTCACCAGTGCCAACCTCGCTGATGTTCTCCTCTGTCACGTAAAGATTTTCAAATGGTGCCTGTCAGTTCATGTAGATGATCACAGCACTGATTTACACAAGCTTGTGACCCCAAGACGGGGTGGTCACATTACAAACATAAAAGATTTCAAGTTATATTATCTTGATTTCCATCAGTGCCCACCTGCAGCTCTCCTAGTTTGTCGTTTTTAATGTTTGCTTTTGTTTCCCTGCCCTGCAGACTGCAGAGCACCCATTGCACAGTGTCCAGTTCATGGATGGGGAAAAGCCACATGGAGAAATTCCTAATTTAGCCCCAGTCCTGTGGGAATCCTGCAGCACTGCATGGAAGTGAAGTCTCTGTAACCAAGTCCCGACTACCAAACTGGCCTCTTTTCCTCCCAGGAAGTTATTAAGCCCCTGCAAAATCTTGAACCTCTGTCACAATGGCATTTGCAAAAGAGGATTTTAATGTTTAAACAGTGCTTGAGTTAAAAATATATTGAACATTCCATCTACATTTTGGACAAAGTATATTGAATTTACCATGAAAGTATTCCTATAGAGGCAAGATAAAATAAATGAAAAGACAGCTCTCCTTGTATTTCATTTTTTTTCCTGTAGAACTAATATAGGATTAAAGAGGAAAACCTGGTAGCTGCAGGAACAAGTTTGAGCAATCACTTGTCACTTGCAGTTAGCACTAAAATGTATTATAACAAGATATTACTTGTAGAATTTCCACTATAAATCTTTTATTCATTCCGAGGAATCCCAGGCCAGGCATTTGCCATCCTGCATTGTCAAAAATAATGCCCAGCATAAATGGTGTGCGAGAGACCATGAACATCAGAGATAACAAGAGTACTAACACCTTATGGGCCTTAAAAACCCAGTAGTGGTATTTCTGGTCTCTCATTAAAACTGAAATAAAAATATTGTTTAAGAATGACTTTTATGCTTAACTATTAAATGCAGCATTGATTCTTTGCTTATGGTTTTCCCCACTTTTCTTCTTATAAATTGCTGAGTGAATGTAAACAAGAAAGTAAATTTTTATGGCCCCATTCTGTTGCTGGGCAGGAGAATAACTGAGAGCTGAAACAACCTGGCAACATAAATGAGCATCAGGAGCAAGAGAACACCTGAAAAACACCGCCCAGCACTAGGAGAAGGAAGAACAAAACGGGTTGAGAGGAAGGCATGGTGCAAACCAGAGTGTTTCCATGGAGGTCATGAAATCTTGGGTAATTTTCATGGGTATAGGAGATATACGCTCTGACCTGTATCCTGCTCATTCCTTCTGCATTTGGCAAACCTGCTGAGCTGCTTTCTTGGGTTGGGCCAGCCAAGAGCTGTGGTCTCCTTCACCAGTTAAAATATGTATATATANCAGTTCCTAAAACCGACTTGTAGTTCAGATTTCCCAGGTGAGAGGTTTCACTCCCAGAGCTACTTCCCTCTGTAGCGAGGAACTCTGGAGCAGGACTGCAGCCCTGGCTGAGCAAGCGAGATCTCTGGGCTGGTTTGGAGAGCGTGGAGTCACAGCCAGGATGGACTTGCAGATGCCCAGAGCAGAGCTGGGGCTGTGCCAGAGCAGCACCTACCTCAACTCTCAGCATTCGTCCCGCCTGAACACCCATACCTTCACTGATGTGCTCCACCTCTTGGCTTTTCCTGAAGATCACCCAGAAAACACAATTTGACAGCTGCTACTTGCTACTGAGGACACTTTGCTGAGTCTTTCCTTTTTCAGATTTCCCTATTCAAATCCTAATTGTTTTTTTTTTGCTAACAGCTTCTTCTGCTTTAGCTCTCCCTCTGCATCACCTTTGTGATGTGTCTGTCCTGCTGAGCTCTTCCCCTCACTTTTCCCATTGGTAAAAGCCACTGCCAAATTCCCATTGGTTGCCATCCCTTAGCTGCATTTCCTTCCAGGTTCAGCCGATTCGGGGGTGCGAGGGCAGAGGGTGCGGGATAACAGCGGGAAATGTGGGGCGATGTAGCTGTGTCAGACCGCAGGGAGATAAAGAGAGCTCCTACGCAAGGCAAGTTTATAAAGCAACTTCTGCCAAAACTCCCGACACATTTCTATCGCAAACCGGTAAGAAAGCTGTGAGTTCATCTCTTTCTTGGAGAGGTTCTCCTCCTTTCTTTCCACCCTGCTTCGATATTCCCAGCAATGCTTTATTTTCTTCTAATTCATCCCTCAGCTTGTTTTCTGTCTGTTTCTCTTTCCCTTGACTTCCAGAGGCCACGAGGGTAAGAAACATCATCTCTCCCAGCTCACTTACCACAAATACATGGGGGAAGAAAAGGAGATACATTTCCCAGATTCTCCAACACCTCCTTACTTTCACAGCAGAAGCACAGGGCATGCTTCCTTCCGCTGTAGAAAACGGAGAGCAGAGCAGGGGAGGGGGAATGGAAAGTGACCTCTGCGTTTTGGTCTCTGCTCTAGAAGTTGCAGACTGAACCAGACTCTCTGATAACATCAAACCTCGAGGAGACCTAAGGTAGGAGAGCCAAGGATGACAACATGTTCTTAATTTTCATCAGGCCTGGATGGTGACATCTGAATTTTCTCAGCAAGAAATTTGGAACTGCTGCAGTAACTCACGCAAGTTCAAACGCCTGAGAGCCACACAACACCACCATATGTCCTGTGTGTGACCGAAAAAATATTAAAAATACTGTGCAAATGTTTGAAAGAATATTTCCAGTCAGGAGGGTTTTTATACCCCACTGAGAAAGGGTGCTGCTGTGTTTCCAAGGGTTACTGTCTCAGCTACAGAGCTCACATGAAAGGGAAAATTATAACCATAAAGGGAAAATTATAACTGATCAAATTTTAAAGAAACCTCTAAAAATAGCTCGTCTAAAGCCCATAGTGTCACAATGATAAAGTCTAAGATCTCAGGTCCTCCAAGGGCTTAGAGCAAGATACATCCCATTAGGAAGTTTGGGCTTTTCCATTTATTCCTCCCCAGGATACAGACAGTGTTTTTTTGACTACACAGGTTTGGAAGGTGAGGAGCTGAAGCTTCTTTCCAGCCCCAACTGGAATATCCCTGAACTCTGTACCGCAGCGTCTGGGAAACAAGATCTATAGAGCTAAGCAGAAATTTGTCTTCCCTAAGATGTGGGTGCGTCCTTGCTCCCAGCTCCGGAAAACCAGGAATGTGGAGCAGTGGGTGGGCTGGAGAGAGCCCTGGCAATGACGGATTTGCAGACAGCACAGGGGATTTGGTTAGAAGTGCGAGATAATTAGAGTTTGTTATCCTGCACTTCAGTTACCGCAGCGGCACTACACCATCCACTGCGGGGCTCTTTGGGATGAAGACGAGCTCTGAAGTTAAGCAGACATTGCTAATAACCACTTTCTGTGCCATCAATATAATAAACCACTGGCAACAGTGACCTCATCTTTTGGAGTTAAGTCCTACAGTGCTCACTAAAAGATAAAAAAACCCCAACCTCTTGATAGCCAGTGCAAGTTTTGTTTGGGCAGGGTTTCTTCCAGTTACAAGGTATTTACCAGCAGCAGCAACACAATTTGTATTATACAGCCTGAGCTCACTGCTAAAATTTATACCAATCAGCAGAGTCATTAAATCCTACATTTGCCTTCCCCTAATCCACCGTTAGATTAAACGGTTCAATTAATAATAAATATTAGCGGTTTATGAGATGAATAGTTACACCACTACATTAGCGCGTGTGGTTGCAGAGAGACAGAAATGAAGCTCCAGTTTCCCACTAACTCATTTTTAGCCAGGCACTGTACCATATGTTGTTCTGCTGCACTCCTCTCTTCTTTACAAAAAACAAAGCCAAAACCTTCGGCTTCACCTGCCACTTCTCGTTATTCAGCCACGGCCCAAGGATCTCGATGGAAATGAGGAACCAGGCTGTGCTCTGAGCAAAGCCATTGAACTCAGCAGGCTGCAGGAGGGGAGCCAACACAGGCTTTGACCCATTTATTTGAGAAAATTACCCCTGGACAACGAGCTAATCCTCCTCAATAAGCCTGGCTACGAGCAGGAGGAAGCACCAGATTAGTGAATTTGGTTTTGCTGAAGGGACTGATCCTTAGCAGCTGGAGAGGCTGTGCTATCCCAGGCTAAAAACCCTGGTGTGATAACCTGCCAGATTGTTGCATCTGTACATCCTCATCTGTTTCCATCTACAAAACGGATCGCAAAATTTTCTAATTTTATAAAGCAGGGGAAGAATCAGCTAAGGGGGAAAGTTGGTTTTGTTGTCCAGGAAACTCCTGTTAATATTCATTTGTTTTTTGTCAAATATCCAGGGTTATAAATACACGGGTCAGTCTTCAAGCACGTGGCCCAGCTGGTTGGAGAGTGGGGAGATGACAGTCAGGATGCTGGACTCTGCTCCCAGCCTCATCCCTGGCTGGACACTCGATTTCTTCCAGCTCTCCCAGCCATGACTAATGAAGCATCTTCTCATCGCTGTAAATTCATCCTTTCCAGACTTGACCCTTCCTTATAATTTTCTACCTCTTTTGCCTCCTCCCTGGGTTAATCCCGTCCTGCTTCGTGCCTCGGTTTCCCTCATCCATAAAAAGGACAATGATACATCCAATGAAGTGGCTTTGGATGCAAGGCAGTGTCAGGGATGGTTAAAGCTGTAACCAGGGAGTCACAGCTACACTGGACCATAGTCAGCTCAGGGATATTTCAGAGGGGATCAAAACCGTGTTTTCATGCTCTCCTCTGCTTGTAGTTGATGGAAAACAGCAAACCTGTGAGAAAATCAAGGAGGTCTGCAAACCTGCCTGAAAACCTCAATCAAATCAAGCAGCTCCACCTGAACTGGCATTTCCCATGGGGAAGAGTTTCCACCCTCTCCTGAAGTTTGAAAGGTGCTTGACTTGCACAGGAGTGTGGCAGAAGGCCTCACCACCTTGGCATGGCACTGGTTGAAAAGATCATGGCTTGTCTGCTCTTCTGAGATCAGAGAGACAGTAAACATGATTGATTTAGGAAATGCTCTCAGTGGGTGCACTCCTGACTCCCATGGATGAGAATAGCTCGGGGTGCAGACTGCAGTCCCACGCACGGAGACGGGATAATTACAGTTGTACAGTAGTGCAGGCATTGCCAATATCCCAGAATTAATTTACAGACAGAGTATTTCCGCCTCCTTTCCCCCCATTAAGTGTAGAGAAAATAAATGTTCTGAGGAGTTGGCAGTTTTTCTTTAGTTTGCATATTCCTCCTAAATATGAACATTATGTTGTTTACTCATCTGTTAATGACAGCTGATTATCAAACCATAAATATACATGTATCTAATGGTTTGTGAACATTAAACATTGGGATGCAATAAATGTGGCTGCATGCAGGAGCCCAGCACCCAACAATTCCCGTTTGGCACTTCAGCCTCTGTCACAGGGTCTCAGCCTGGGCACTGTCTGGAGAGGAGAACTGAATTTCCCAGCTCCTGTTCAGATATTTGTTTGTTGCCACATGCAAACAGATTGGAGTTTATTTAGCCTTCATCCTGGCTCTTCTGCTGCCTCTGCACAGAGGCTCTCCCACTTGTTTGGTTTTTTCCCCTCTTTCTAATGCTAATTCCATCCTTTTCCCTTAACCTTTGAAGCCAAAGCCCATGACCTGTCTCCTTTTTCAGTTCCATCCACCCCTTTTCTGAAATCCTGCTGAAATTCTGCTGCTGAAGTTGTGTCGTCCAGTTATTCTGATCACATGAATTCCTGCTTCCTTGAAGTCCTTCCTGATGTGCGATGTTGCAGAGGTAACTTAGTTTTGTGTCACTTCTTTTTCAGCTCCAGATTCACTGTCCTTTTCTAATTGTCCTCAAAAAATTTCTCTTTCTCCATGTGCCACAGCTCACTCCCCACTCTCTACTGAAAAAAGCTCTCTGAAAAACTTGAGCTGGGCCAGAAACAATGTTTAGATTCTGAATTCTTGAAAAAGATTAAGGGAACTGTGTGGAGCTCTGATGTTTTTGAGCTTGGAGAAAAACCCAAAGAAACAGGCAGCTCATCCCTTGGAGCCAACCTGCAAAATGGTGAGCACTTCCCTTTGGTATCAACCACCCTCAGCTTCAGCAGATTCTGTTTGAGGTAAGAAAAACCCAGGGAAGCTGTGGCTGCCCCTGGATCCCTGGCAGTGCCCAAGGCCAGGCTGGACAGGGCTGGGAGCAGCCTGGGACAGTGGGAGGTGTCCCTGCCATGGCAGAGGGATGGGACTTTAAGGTCCCTTCCAACCCAAACAATTCTGTGATTCTGTGACTCCCAGCATCTTCCCGCTCCAAAGCCTTTGGGAACAGCAGCACTGATTGTCCTGTGGATCCAAGGGCACGGGATAAAACTGATAGATACGTGCTCTGTCTTGTTAATGCATCTGAATGGTCTTTTTATTTTTTGCAAAGGTTTAGGTCTTGGAGTTTAAATTCAAAATTCAAAGGAGAATTTTGCATCATAGCAGTGTGTTCCCAGCTGCACTGAGCATTTTATCATTGCTTTGGATGGAATCAGAATAGCTTGGTCAACTATTTTTGGACAACTCCTAAGGAATATGGTGAGCATTTCTTGTCTCACAAGTAGCTTTTGGAATTCCTCAAGATAGGATGAGGGATATGTGTAATTTTCAAGCCTGCAATTTTTATGCTGTTCCAAGTTACAGAAAACATTTAGCAATTCTGATCAAACAAAAGCACTGCTGTGATATAATTCCAGAACCAAGGTATGAAAAATTTCATTTGTCTCTTTAGCAATTATTGATGGAGGGAATAAAGCTGCAGGTGAACACAAAGGCCTGGCTGTTTGCATTCCCGCACTGCCAGCACGCCAGATTGGAGAGCAAGCAAGTCATTTTGCCTGGAACTAAACCAGTGGAGTGCTGACAGATAGGTGTTTGTGCAGAGCAGCTCAGCAACGAAAATAAGCTGTTACTGCTCGCGCTGACCTGAGCTATTTGATTGCTGTACCACACTTTTCTTCTTCACGTGAATCTGGAGGGTTTATTGGGGCGAGGCTGGTTCAGTGCTCGGTGATGCTGAGCACCACAGCAGCTCAGGTGCCCTGCAAGGTCTGTATTTGTGGGGCAGACTCCTGGGGAGGTGCTGGCCATCCTCTCCCATCCCGTTTTCATTGCACCAGTCAAGAGAATTAAATAACGGTAGCTGGATGTTTCAAAAGGGCCGCAGAGTTTTACGGATGGTTAATAGCAGAGGCGTGTCTGGAGGTGAAGAAGAGCCATAGCTCATGATTCCCACAATTGCTGCCAGAGCCGGGCACCAGGCCTGCCAGGGAGAGGGGGAGCACCAGGCATTGGCACGGGCAGGGGCAGGGGCAGGGGCAGAGCCGCCCATGGGGACCCTGATCCCAGCCCTGCAGCGCTGCCCGCTCCTCCCGGCCAGCGGGATCAGCGCGGGGCTGCTCAGCACACCAAGAGCCTTGACCTCTGAGGAGTTTGATCTTTACAGCTGCCCAGGGAGGGTGGGAGTCGTCCCCTGAAACCCACCAGGATGAATTCCTGCGTCACCTGCTCCAGGTGACCCTGCCTTGGCACAGGGGTTGGACTGGGTGATCCCCAGAGGTCCCTTCCAACCCTAACAGTTCTGTGAGTCCTTGTCTCGCCTCCCACCAAAAGCTGCATCTGAACATGATCCTGTGAAGGTCTTCACCACCCCAGGCCAGTGGAATCAATGCAGAGTTGCTCCTGTTTTGCTGTGAAACGGCTTCTTTTTGCCTGATTCATTAACATAAAACAAATCCCCAACCAGTACTGACAAATCAAACCATTTTGTTTTCAGAATTTTCTCCCAGAAACAAACCTGGAAGTTTTCTGCTTTTCCCCAGAAATAAGCCAAGACAAATGTTGAAATCTCTCAGATATGGAAGTTCTACCTTGCATTCAGGTCGGCAGGAGATTACATTTCATTTGGCTTCAGGTAGAGGCCAGTTTGCTAATTAAATGGCAGACCTGCTTTACTAGAGATAAAAATAAAGCAAGCGCTAGTGAGAAAAGGGAAATGGGGACCAAAGAAAAGGAAAGGATAGGAAAGGGATGAAGTCAATAACAGATAAATCCCAGTCCCAACACAAGTACTAGAAAGACAATACTCTGTTGTGCACTGAAAAGCTGAGGTTTATTAGCTGTTGATTAAGTCTTGCGAGGAGCAGAAAGATAGTTGAGGAGAATGAGGCAAAATACAAGCAATCGCTTCTATTTTCTTGGCAAATTTGATCTTCTCTATTAGGATTATCAGAGAGCTTATTCCCTGGATGTGGGCAGCGAGGCAGATTTCCAATGCCTTTCAATTGCTTTTCTGGCTGAGGCTGGCTATTCTAATGCAACGTGACGGGTAGCCACAAACATAATCCGCAGGACCCGGTGGTGCTCCAATGCAGATGCTACTCAGAGTCAGAAGGGAAGAGCAATCCTCCAAGTTTCCTCAAACTGGGACACTCTCGGAGCTGGATTTTGTGCAACACAGTACCCCAAAGCTCAGTGCTGCTGCACTGACAACTTTAGTTACGGGCAGGATCTTCAGGCATTTGAAAAACAATCAGTCTCCACATTGCCAAAGATTTCATCTTCGTTTTCCTCAGCTGATTTTACTTGCCAGGGTGGGGATTTAGGAACCCCCATATTGGATCAGACTGTCAGTTAATTCAATCTGCCTTACCTATTCCGGCTGCAGCTAATGAGTGATCCTTCAGAGGAAGAAAACACAGAGAAAACAAAGCCACCACAATCCATCTAGTTAATTGAACAGTGCTGTACATGGGGAGAAAAATTCCTTCCTGATGTCCACAGGTGATGAGCGTATGCCCTGAAGCATGAGATACGATTACTCTTATCATTATCTTAGCTTGCATAGCAACAAATGTAATTAGCGGTCATAAAATTATCCTGCTGTTTGGGATTATCTATTTTTTTTTAAGCAACAGAGCCAAGTGTGTCTCTGAGGTAACTTCGTTGGAATAGGATGAATTTGGCCCATGAAGTCTAAAATGTATCCGTAGGTAAAAACAATAGGAAATACAAAAGGCAAGAATTGAAAATCCTTGGCTGTGGCCTTGTGCGGCTGCTGTTTCTCCCATACTTGGGCTGTTTCTTAGGAGGTTTTATTCAAACTTCATGTTGGTGAGGTGAGGGGAAAAGCAAACTTCTGACAATAAGCAGGAGAAAAATAAGATTTCATGCAGAAACTAAGTAAATACCATGAAGCAACATGTTGTGGCAGTTGAAAGGCAGGCTCATTCCCACCTCTTGTTGAGTGTCTGGAGCTCCACAGAGCAGGATGTGTCACAAAAAATGCATTAGCAAGATGCATGTGTGGCCAAGAAGTGCTGGGACTGCTGAGCCAAAATAGAAACAATCAGACAAACGTTAAGCTAACACGTAAGTCACCCACTGTGTCCTCTCACAAACGGAGATTCCCCTGCAGACGCTGTGCTCAGGGCACCTGAGCTCGAGGATCTTGAAGGTCCCTTCCTACCCAAACCTTTCTGTTGGTGGTTCTGATCATTCACCTCCCGGACAGTGGCTTTTCAGAGACGCTAATTTTTATCACCGTGCCTCTAAGGGCTCTGTCCTCAGCTGGGGCTGTTCCTGTGGGTGGGATAAGGAGTTAACATAAACAAACTGTGGGTAGATATCCCGAAGGTGCTCCCCACTGGAAAATAAGCAGAGGAGGCTCCTGGAAGCTGCCACCAAACTTTGTTTTAGGGCAAGGCCCCTCCTGCTGGCCCCTCTGGCGTGGCTCCCGCTGCCGATGCCCGCTCTGGGCACCCTGGTTTCCATGTGGGTTCCCCCACCTGCCTTGCACAGCCCAGGCTTCACCAGCAGCCCCCGGGAGCACCTTCCCTGCTGCAGCAGAGCTACCCAGGCTGTAATTCCCTCAGCAAACAAACAGCATGTAAAACTTTATAAGCCACTTGGCCTCGCCACTGGAAGCACTGTAAGAATTGATAGAGCATCCAAACGACAGACTGACAGACATAAACCAGGGCAGCACGTTAATGGCTCCTGAGAGGATTCATACTTATTTGTCAAGGTTAACTGCATCTTTGAGACAAGGCGTTTTTGTTGTCATTAAACATCTTTCACTGCTGTGTCCTTCTGCTAAATGAAGATGCCCTCCAAAGATGGAAGGTAATTTACGCTGTGAGTGGCTTGCTCCCTTCATGAGCCCCATGGAGGGCTCTTTGAAAGCCCCAACTCCCAGCCAAGTCAGTCCAGGAGAACCTCAGCATTCGTTTTAACAATGAAGGGACTCGACATCACAGCTAGGGAGAAAACCATGGGATGTGGCCTGGGTGAATACTAAATAGCCTGAAAAACAGAAGGTCAAGAAATGCAAGAGCCTGTCTTTACTACTGACTCGTTTTTAGATGAGGTTTGGGAGCCATGGCTTCAGATCTGGGAGCGTGTGGGATATGCAAATCATTGCTTTCTGGCAATACGGCACTTGGCTGCCCATGCTGGACCGAATTTGCTGCTGTGAAGGGGCTCTTGGCACCCAAGGGAGCCCTGCAACACGGGGGGTGCCACAGCCACAACTGCTCAGATCAGCTCTTCTGCTGAGAGTTAGAGCCACTCACTTGTCCTGCCTGTCCCCTCTGCCCCTCCCTCGCAGGGAGGACATTCTGGCACTTGGCCTGGCTCTCTGCATCCCGCCCAGAGGTTTTGAGCGAGCCCTTGGACTCCTCTGTCCTCCCACACCTTGTGTGCCCAAGCGTCATCGCCTTCATCGCCACTGGCCACCGTCGGGGAACAAAACACTTTTGGTGCCACCTGCTCCCCGTGTGAGCAGGAGCCTGGAAACCTCCCTGCAAAACGTTGCATTTCTAAGTCAGAGCCTTCTAACTGAGCAACAAATGCTTGTTGCACAAACTGTACCGACGATTTTTGATGGATAGAAAATACAATATTTAGTCAGACTGCTGTAAGTTAAAACACAGCAGACAGTAAAAGGATGAAATTATACCCCAACAGACTTTTAAATGAGAAAATAGTCTGTGTTAGGGAACATTATTCATTTAAATAGCAGAAAGCTTATAATTTCAACGAGGCCACAATTTCCATAAAAAGCCTGCATTTGGGATTTTTTTTCCCCTTTTCCCTCTTACAGATTGCAGTTAAAATGAATGAACCTTTCTGCTTACAGAGTAATTCATTTTTATTTTACTTTGCCTTTTTCATGTCAATTACAGAACACTTTGTTAAAATGATTACATAATTTTTGCAGAAGCTTGGTATTGCAGGCTGGAGGAGATAAACCCACTTAAATGTGACCAATGTACTCTCAAATTCCTGCCCTGAGCAGTTTCTCATCTCGACATCACTCACACCATCTTCCAAAGCCCCTGCACAGAATCAGTGTAAATGTCAGCGACAAAAAAGCATCTTTCTGTGCTGAGGGAGGTACCACGTGAACTCTGTTTTTAGGCAGCGAGTCGGAGGTCACTTGCTGCTAAAAACTCTGTGTCCTCAGTCCTCATCTCAGCACTTGGATCCCGTCTCGTGATAAGGTTACACTGAATGGTGCTGGCATCCTTCAAGGTTACTGTTCCAGAAAATATTTGCAAATAATTTGACGTGCTGTCAGCTAGCAGGCAGCAGTGAACTCATATAATTCAACATACTAATGTGGGTTTTCACGCCTAAAGCTATAAATAAGCTTGATATTCGAAAGTTTCTGTAATGTTTATTTAATAGCAATATTTTATAAATAAATCTTGATTATTCCATTGCACTCCAGTAGA
Organism: Dasyornis broadbenti; assembly: GCA_013397935.1. Lineage (NCBI taxonomy): Eukaryota > Metazoa > Chordata > Aves > Passeriformes > Dasyornithidae > Dasyornis > Dasyornis broadbenti. Next base: position 439,997 of record VZRN01001895.1, read on the forward strand.
GATTTTCTTCCAATATAACAGTTGCTTCTAACCCCAGGCCTCTTTTTCTGACCCTTCCCTGCCACCCACATCTCCATTAAAGAAGTAAAACACTCCTTCTCAAAACCTTTATCAGGCACTGGGGAATTATGGCCACAGCAACTCCGGCTTTACCTCCTCCTGCCTTCCCCTCTACTTTGCCCAGCTTACTGCTGACTCCCCTGGAGATTTTGCCTGATTTATGGCTGCACAGGGATACCTGTGGGAACTCTTGGGAGTCCAGCTGGAGACACTCTGCATGCTGGGCACGTCCCGCTTGGAATCCTGCCTGAGGAGTAAAGGAAATGGCAGCAGCTCCAGTCGGAGCAGGGGTTTGGATCCCACCAGCCCGACCTCAGGTGTGCTTTTGAGGCTGCCCTCCCTCTCCCTGTGCCCAGGAGCAGCACACAGCAGATGATGCTGGAGCTCAGCTGCTTTTCACAAGCTCTGTCCCTGCATGGCTCCCACTGTCTCAGCCCACTGGCTTCCACCTTTGTGGCTGAGAGGAAATGCAAAGCCCACCAGAACTGGTCTGAAAGGGGTTCAAGGAATGGGATCAAGCATCAGTCAAGTCTTTTAGGTCCTGGCAAAGCTGACCCTTTCCCATACAGCACCTACTGGAGATTTATTTTGTTTTCTTTCCGTCAAAGGACAATTCATGAAAGGCTTTCCAACTGAAATGAAGATTTCAGTTGAAAAATTACCTTCATGGAGCTGCACCCGGTTTGGATCATGGCACTACTGTGACACGGTGCTGCTAACGCCGAGACCACGGGTTCAGTCCCCGTATGTCCATTCGCTTAAGAGTTGGACTTGATGATCCTTGTTGGGCCCTTTCGACCCAGAATATTCTGTGGTTCTGTGACTTTTTTTTTTTTAGCACACTTTTAGCGCAAGTCAGTAAAACAATCCTGCACTTGGGGAAGCCAGCAATGCCTGGTAACAAACCGTGGGAGTCAATCAGGACCCAACACAGACATGCAAAGTACCAGAAACATGGAATCATGGAATGTCCTGAGCTGGAAGGGGCCTATCAGGACCATCCAGTTCTGGCCCTGCTCAGAACCCCCAGCAATCCCACCCTGGGCGTCCCTGGCAGCGCTGTCCAAACGCTCCGGGAGCTCTGGCAGCCTCGGGGCCGTGCCCATTCCCTGGGGAGCCTTTTCCAGTGCAAAACCACGCTCTGGGGAAAGAACCTTTTCCTGGTATCCAGCCCAAACCTTCCCTGACACAACTGCAGCCCTTCCCTTGGGTCCTGTCACCAGTTTGGAAGGGAACAGCTTCTGGATTGTCGGATTCTGAGCGCAGATGGTTCATTGCAGTGGTGAGGGGTGCAGGAAGGATTTCTCTGCCCCGTTGTTACCGAGTAGAAATTCAATTCCAAGATGCCATATCTAATATAGAAGTATCAAAGTGCCTCTCCACATCTGGGCTTGGATTTTGGGGAGAAAGAAGAAATATCAGTAGCTAAAGACTGCCTGATGGCCCTGCAAAGACCTTCAAGGCCCCTCACAAGATTCTGCTTGCCAGACTGGAGATCTGGGAGAAGTTCATGTTAATTCAAGTGTCAGGGAAACCAATGGCCAAAAAAATTCCCTGTGACATCAATATTTCATAGCAATACCACCCCTGAGGTTCAGAGACTTCTGCGCCATGAAGGACTGGACCCCAAAGGAGCCAAACCCCATTTTCCTCCAACAGCAGGAAGGGAAGTGAGAACTCTCATCAATGAAACAACTTCTTTGTGCTGCACTCTGTGCAAATATTTGGATTACTAAAACAAATTTATGAAGCAATTACTTTTAATGCTATATGAGGAAATTAAGTACTCATTGATTCATGATTTATAATCTAAAGCTAAAAGATCATGAAAAAGTAAATATAACTTAATTAAACGTCCTTTGGCTTTGCTACTGTTGCAGATCCAACTCATAAAGTAAGTAAAACAAACCATTTTTAGAACATAAATGAGTATTGGTTCTTCTAGTTCAGAAGACAAATCATTTACTGGTTAAATATATTCAGCAAAGTTTAGCCATGTGAAAGATTTTTCCAGTGGCCTCTGGGTCTTGAAGGAAGGATAAAAACGGACTGGTGCAGATTCAAGGAATTCATTGTGCTGCGAATGACAGGAGCATTTGCTATGAAAAGAGGAAAACAAAAGTCTATTTCCGTTCTTTTCATACTGGGAAAAATATTTTAATATATTCACGGAGTAGAATATATTGTGAAAGGAACGTGTCTTTATGGTCTCTCCATTGGCAACGCACTTGTGGTTATTCACTCCTGACACTGAGCCCATTAACCTGGGGAAATTTAATCTAATGCTATAGTAATGTTGCCATTTTCCCACTCTGAAGTGTAAATAATTGGGAAAAAAAAACCCAGTCAGGTTTTTAGAAAATTAAACATCCCAAGTGATGTATTCAGTTGGTCAAGTAGTCAGTTTGACTCTTCCTTTGAAGTGAAGAAGGAAAAGGGTTGAGTTTAGAAAAAGAATGACAAACAAATCACTACAAAGTAAATCATGGAAGTCTATCCATCGTAACGGCACATTTCAGCAAGAGAAACTTGCCAAATGCTCAGATTCCCAAGAAATGGATTTCTCCCCCAAAATGCACCAGAGAATTCATTAGTAAATGAAAGGATGGCTGCTTCGCACTAGCCAGGTACGGTCAAGCGGAGCTGGGACCTGGCGAGCAGTGATAATAACGCGTCAGGAAACATCGGCTCTGCTGTGAAAAGAGACATCACAAACACAACATTTCCAAGAGACCTTGGAGCACAGGGAGCATCTGTCTCTTTAAAACCTCATTTCTGTGGACTACGAGAGCGGCAGCTCACCAACCACAAATGACATCAGGTGAGAAGTTCCCATCCATCAGCTGCTCTGTGCACAGGAAACGCACCATACCTTGAGTCAACTGCACCTCTCTGGGATTACCCTCACCTGCAGCCACAGCCACGCACTGCCTTGACAGGACAGAGATGGAGAGAGCCTGCACACCCAGGTACCCCAGGCTCAGGGTGTGCCAGGGAAAAGTCCCTTTGCTGTTATCCTGAGCCATCCTCAGCTGGCACTACAGACTGCGGGTCCTTTATGGAGGTACCTTGGCTAAGGAGCCCACATGTCCGCAGGTTCTTTCCGTCTTCGATGGAGAAAGACTGGGACCTCCACAGATTTTCCAATTTAGGCAACTCCAAAAGAAATATTAAGGGTATTCCACTGTGTTATGAAAATTAAGACAATTAGTCTCTTCTCGTAATTCAGAGGGAACATGAAAAGCTAAATTTTTCAAGCAATGTAATTTTTAAACATTTACAGTTTTAAAACAGTAAATTAGCTTCCAACTTAAAAACGCAAAATTGCAGTGTACCCTGGAAAGCATTTAGCATCTTTGTTTAATATATAAAGCATCTAACCCAGGAAAATAACCTGGCTGCAACAACAGCTGTGAAGTCAGTGTGGAGTGGCTGCGCTGGCAGTGATTGCATTTACCTGGCGATTTCTAACCCAGCTTTTTACACACGGCTCTGTTCGTTGACTGATAAGTTTTGCTTCAGGACTTGTAGCTCCTCCGTTTTCTCTGTGACAATTCTTCCCATGGACGTGAACATCCTGTAGCAGTTCAGAAGGCCGTAGACTCACAGGCTGGTTTGGGTTGGAAAAGACCTTCAAGGCCATCCCATCCCACCCCTGCCATGGCAGGGACACCTCCCACTGCCCCAGGCTGCTCCCAGCCCTGTCCAGCCTGGCCTTGGGCACTGCCAGGGATCCAGGGGCAGCCACAGCTGCTCTGGGCACCTGTGCCAGGGCCTCCTCACCCTCACAGTCTAGAATTTTTTTCTATTATCTATTCCGTCTTAGCCTATCCTTACACGGTCTTGTAAATAGTTTCTCTCCAAATAGTTCTCCAAGACTTAAATCAAAATATAATGGAAGGTACTGGGAGCCTTCTCATGGGCTTTTGTGTCTATAAGTACCCCTGGTAGCAATCTTAAAATTAATTCCTTTCCTTCTCCTATCTAGAAGATCCAGGTTGCCATACATAGCATCTCCTCTGTACTTTCAATATTTTAGTCCACCTTCCTTGGCCTCAGTGAATTAATATTTTCTTTAAAAGAAAAATTCCTAAGAGAATGACATTACATCTGGCACAGTGGAAAGGGACTCCAAACTGCATTTCCATTAAATTTGGAAAATATATAAGCTCTTTCCTGCATCTTGACCAAAACATTTGGTTAATCTGAGCTATTTGTTTCTGTTTGTTCTCATTTTGACAAAAATCTAATATTAAATTATTTGATAATTACTTAAACTAATATAGTGTTTCCTGTACCTTGGTCACCAAACCAGAAAAATCCAATATTCAAAGGCTCTGTTCCCTGTTTGTTTTCCATGTTGCCATCCTATATCAGTCATTCTTCTACCTCGACATGCAGTACCTGTCACTTACCCAACCTTTCCCCATTGTCTCTCCCTCACACCTTGCTGCAACAATTTCTTGCTGCAACATTTCCATTAAAGCAACTACTTAGCTTGGTGTGAGCGGTACGGGAACGCTGCAGAGCCACGTTCATTTGCATTACGCTGTTTGAAAAGTGGTTACAGTGAAAATTATCATGTCATAAACGGGAGGAGCATGGCTCAAGGTGAACAATGCACAGCACGAGTGGATCTGCTCCTGAAGCCTCTCTCTCTGTTGCTGTTGAAAGGTCACACACAAAAGCTCGGAATGTGCAGAACAAAAAGGTGAAGTGCACTGTATCATAAAATGACCCCAAACAACAAGAAGATAATGCTATATGTATAATAAAACAATAATATCCTAAAGTCCTCCAGAGATAAATGGGAGCTGTTTTCGTTTATCTGACAGTTACACACAAAAACAAAAGCAATAACAAAGATGAGTGATAAAACGGATTGACAACCTGGTGTGAAGTGTATTGGGAGATAACCACGAGTGGGACTGAACACAAGCAGCTAAGACAAAGGGAAAAATGATACCAAATTAGCAGAGGGGGAATATCCTGGTACGCCATTGATCTCCTTAGACAGGCAAACCCAGAGCTCTGTGGAGCAGAACTGCTCCCTGGGATGCTACACGCTCAGGGACAGCACCAAAAGCCCAGCTTCCACCCATCGCTTCATCCTGATGGAGTTCAGTGACCAGCCTGCACCAGGCCTTGACTTTTTCATCCCCTCCAGGATGTATAAGACACTTAAATGCTTTCTATTTTTAATACTCAACATGTTTCTTCAAAGGCAGTGGATTATTTGATCCAAAGTCAATCAAATGCAATTAACTGAAATTAATTCACAATGATGTAGTGACTGTCCTATAGGACATACGTGTGAACCCCCTTAACCAACAGTTCAGGGGAGCCTGGGATGGAGGAGAGAGGCCGGACTGCCAGGACCACTGACTCCAAGATCCCGTCTTGGGAAGAGTCAGGGCCCAAAGGCTGCATTAATACCTGCACCTGAGGTGCTTTTGAGAAGCAGAAGTTTCCCTGATGCCAGAACCTACTCAGTGTAGAGAAGAACCAGAGCTCCAGAGGAAACTGCAGCAAAGTCCTTTATAAGCAATGGTCTGTTCTGGAGAACATCTTTCACCAGTGCTAAAGCTGAGTGGGATTTAATTCCACAGGAAGATCAGGTTGAAAGGGAGTTTGGGGCAGAGCATGCAGCCATCCCAAGGAAGCCATTGGGACCTGTGACCTTGAGCTCCGTCTAGAGGGCTCTTTGTGGGACCGCTTTGCCTGCGGGCAGCGCGACGGAAGCGTTCAGCCAGCCTGCCTCCAGAGGGAAGGTGACAGAGCAATCAGCGCTGCAGAGACTGATTTCGAGTGCAAGAGCAGTGAAGGACACTCGTGTTAATAAAGCAGGGCTGGAAGGGTAGGGAGACATCACGTGCAGCACTGCATGGGCTGCTTCCCTCTGAAACTTCCAGGTGTCCTTTAATGTGTGTCTGACACGTGGAGCTGGGCACGGCTATGGACAGGGCTGTACCTGAGCCCAGCTTCAGGACTGGGAGCAAGGAAGGGAAGTCCATGGAGGGGACGCTGCTTGGGCTGCTGCGGGTGTCTGTGAGCAGGAAATGTGAGAACATCCTGAGTCAACGCCGAGCTGGGACGTGCTCTCAGTGCCAGGAATTCCAGTGCAGCACAGCCGAGGGAAAAGGGATGGAGCTTTGCCTGCTGCGGCCACCACGCTGAACCGAGAGGAACAGCGCTGTGAACCAGCAGCTACGGAGCAGTGGGAGCACTGGGCCGTCAGCAAATCCTCTGAGGGATCTGGGGAAATGACTGAGGGTACTGGGAAGGGCTGATCAGCCAAACAGCTCAACTCACGGCTTATCCGATCCCACCTGCATCCCAAGGGCTGAAGAACGGCTGCTGCATGGATAAGTTGTGCCTGACACTGGGTATGGCACCTCAAACACCTCCCCACCTTGGTTCCCTGAGAGAGAAGAGGTTCCACTTCAGGCAGAGGCTCTGCTGCCAGTGACCCCCAACCTGCACAGCCCCGGCCTTCCCAGCACACGCGTTTGATCCACGGCAGGAGCAGGCACGAGATCCTTTTCCTATGGAAGGAGCCAAAGTAGATGAGATGGAGTTCATGCTGGCTGTATGCCAACTTCATTGCAGCAGTGGGAGTACAGACCTGACTCAGCAGAAAGCCCTGTGTGAGAGTCTGTCAAAAATTCTCAGATCAGTCTGAACTGTGAGAGGCAGTTTGTATTGAATCAGCACTTTGCATCCCTTGCCCATGGCATTTTGGATCCAGTACCAAGAGTCTTAGTGCCAGATTCACTGCATTGATGAACCACAACCTCAGCTTCTGTCCAACACGGCAAAAGCAAGAGGGAAGGGCTTTATTTCAACATCTATGAAATATTTAGAGATAAGAAAGACGATTTGGATGGGAGAGAAGGACAAAAAGAAACAAGGAAGCTGATGGCATCTTCTAAAGCCTCCGAGTATTACTACATATGTGATTTCCGAATAATTCAGTGCTGTAGTGACCAGAGCTACAGCTCTGAAGCCAGAACAACAAGATTTCATCACACCCTAATAACATCCAGTCTTTTGGCTGCAATATTCATCAGATCAATACTTGTATTTCTATCAGGACACTGTACATTTGTTTTGTTACCTCTCTGGTATCTCCAGAGAGTCTGTTGTTTTACAGAAATAGAGTCAGCCCAGTGACTCTGTTATTATAATGAATTTTTCTGAAAGAGACATACAGCACTCAGAAAATTGCAAACTACACTTTTAGCCACCATGGTTTCTAGCACTTTTAATAAATGTTTGAAAAAAATAAACCGCCCAGACAGCCCACAAGCGTGTTTATCCCCTGCCTGCAAGGATCTGCCTACTCTTCAGATAACCAGTTTCTTCAAATTACTAATACATAGTTTTAAGAGCGAGAAAGGCTCCCAGTACCTGCAATTCAACAGTTGGAAATCAGCTATAATTTGCATTAAAAATACAGCCAGTGGTGCCCTACACCTTGGCCATGGCAAGCTGCAAACCAAGATACACTAACTATCTACCCAGGCTTATGGCACAGTGCTCCCGCGGCATCCTGCACTCCAATTAAAAGTGTGTCAGCACTTCTTAGAAAACTCCATTTCTGAGGGCTTTCTACCAGCTGCTTAACTTCATGTGGCATAAATGTTCACAGTCCAGCAGCAAAGATATTATGTGCAAATTGCCCCTGCTGTGTAGGAAATAAGCCTGGAGAACCAAAAGCTGAAAAATACATTAAAATGTGCAGTACCTGTGTTATTTATATACCCCCAGCCTCATCTATACATTCTGCAGCAAGTTTTCTGTGATGAGGAGCATGTAGGGGCCCCAGGGACTAATGCGGATCCCATGCAACTGCTAAATGTGGGCTGCGCTGATGCTGGATCACGGAATCATAGAATCCCAGAATGGTTTGGGGTGGAAGGAAGCTCAAATCTTTTCTGGTTCCACCCCTGCCATGGGCAGGGACACCTTCCACTATCCCAGGTGCTCCAAGCCCTGTCCAGCCTGGCCTTGGACTCTTCCAGGGCTGGGGAATAGAGGATGTAGCACAAATGCCTCTGCACCCTTCAGCAACAGGACAGCAGCAACAGCTGGGACCCCAACCCCTCAAAGAGGCTTTAGAGGCGGCTGAAATTCCTGCTCATTCCTTCCCTCTGGTACCCTGCAGAGGAAAACTGTGCAAGGAGCCAGGTCAACTCTTCAGAGCGAGACAGAGCTCCCATAGATTTTGGCACACCAGTTCATTTAGGAAGCAGATGAAGAACATTTTTGTCTTTGTGCTTTTCTATTTAATCAGAAAAATTTGACCGTAACCAAAAAGTTAGTAAAAATAGTTTGTGACACTGCAAAAGAAAAGAAAAAGATTAAACCAAAACAGACTCAAAGAGATAATTTAGGTCCAAAATGCAGCCTACTGTGTAAGTCTTTATATTTCGTATTATGGTCAGTGTGCTCATTATTCAAATAGATCTCTCTTTTCCTTTATTATTCTCTTTGTGCCTGATGAATTTTCCCCAAAACAAAACATTGCCTACTGGTTCAAACAGAAAATATGATTTAAACATTTTCCCTTCGCCCTGTCACAGCAGTGATTCAACCCACCAAACACTGGTGGGATCACATATGGCGCAGATGCTCCGTGAAGTTAAAACACTACCAGATCATTAATCTGAGCAGCTCCAATAATCTGAGCTACGTTTCATTTGGTGATCAACAGCAAGATGTGAAAATCCTTCTCCCTCTTGTGCCACACGCTGTTGGCTGCCCATCAGCTGAGCCAAAGCCAAAGCACATCCCGACGTGCCAGCGAACATGGGCACGAGGGGTGTGGTATATGCACCAGGTGAGCGCGGGGACAGCAGTGTCCCTGAAGGTGGAAGGTATTTCCTGTCTGGAGCAGGTGAGAAGGCAGATTTTGACTGTCTTTCCCCACTCAAAGCAGACTGCAAATTCCTGGTGAATGTGTGGCACTTGCACTTCGTCCCCCCACTGCCTCAATCTCTTCATCTAAAGCAGCTTCAGCTGTGTTGAGGAATAACACCCTAATCCTTTCCTACAAAATTATTATTCACGCTATGAATAATAACTGCAGTCTGTGGCTGTCCCTCAGAATCCTGGAAGTATCAAATTATTCATAAAGACAGGGTTAATATGGTTCTCACTGCACTGTGGCAGACAAGCTCATGGGAGAAAGCACCGACTGCGCTGTGCGTGGAGGTGACCCAGCCGATGCCCTTTACAGTGCTGTTGTTCTAACCTGGCAAGCCTGGTTGTTGCTACGTTGAATTTTCCCCCAGACTTGCCAAATTCGACTAAAATGAGAGACAGTGTGAGCTCCTGGCTCAGGGCTGGGAATGGGCACCCCTGGTTTCTAGGGCTCTACCTGGCACAGCCGCCAGGATCGCTGGGACAGTCCCTTCCCATGACCTCACCAACCGGAAGATTTGGGAGGAAAGAGTCCTCCTGCAAAAGCCCTGGGAGGATGAGGGCAGAGGCTGCTTCAGGGATGCCACTAATGTTATTCTGCCAGTCAATTGCAATTAGGAGTGATTAGTTCTGCCTGGTGCAAATGACTCTGGAACAGGAGGGCACCGATGTACACCAAACACCCCAATTCAGCGCCTTCATCATCACAGGAATCTTGTCACAAACACCAGAGGGCTCGGGACACGCCCCTTCACGCTCAGCCACCTCATCTTTGTGCAGATGTACGTATTTTATTACTTAAGGCTAGAAACAGTTACATGTTTATTTAAGGCACAAAAGAGATCTCGTTATCACTCTGTTTTATAACACAGTATCCATAATGCTTCTCTTTATGGCTCATTCCCTGGAATGAACTGGTTTGCAAATGAGAAACAGACATGCAGGGGGTTTGGGCACAAATGACAATCCTGACTCATTGAATCGCAGCTGAGCTCAAGCCTTTTCTGTGGGTTTTGTGGAGCTGTGCAGAATTGGATGAAAACCTTTTTCCTTGAGGAAGTGCTGCTGACGGTCACTGTGGCTTCAGCTGCCAAAGGGTCACCCCGGCATGTGGGTGTTTAAGAACCTTCCTGGCTCCATTACGTGTAAAACCAGACCCATTTCACAGGTGCAACAGGGCACAAAAGCGCAGTCTCTGTTACAGTTAGAGGACACAGCTCTTGATTTTATCTGAAATTACAATTGGTGCAAAAATAAGGCTTCTAGCACCTTTACCTTTTGGCAAAGCTGTTGATGTTGTCATTTATTAAATCTGATGCTTTCCTGCTACTAAAACGAACTGTTTTCAGCTGAAGTATAAAAACTCCTAAATTCTCTTTATGCTAATTTATTTATACGAGCTGTGTACGCATTAGCCCTGCAATGAGACTATTAGTAACACACCAACTAGGCTATCTCGACTTGCAATGTTTAAATATTCAGCTCCAAATGATGCTCAAAGATTTAAAGCTCAAAACATATTTGGTGCTTTTCATCATAAAACTCCTTTGCACTGATGATTTTACAGAGCTTTGCTTGTATGCAGCACTTAGTGGAAGACCAATTGCACAACCTTTCTCCCCTTACAAGCATTCCCGAGGCTAAATAAGACTTTACCAGCAACAACAACACCCATCAGTTATCTATGCTGTAGTGTAAACAATGAAATTCTTATTATGTACTCAGAATTCACAGAGCCATTTCCATGGTAACTCTGTTTTCATGTCATATCTTTAATGAATAGGTAATGAAAGAAATGCTGCATTTACAACTTCATTACTAGTAAAAAAAATACAGCAGTAAATTTGAATTATAGTAGCTGTCATTTTTAGAACACACTGAAGATCATGCAGGAATTTCAAGCCTGTCATTCTGAAGTGACAAAGTAAACACAAGCAGAAAAATATACCAGGCACTCGTGGTTTTAATTCCACTCTTCAGTCTGTTCTGCTATTCATAATTTTCTGATACAGAGTAAAAGCTTAAATAATAAGACAAGGTCATGGTGGGATGATGGGACAGGCACAGTTGGAGACAAGTTGAGCACTTGTGAACACGTGTACCAGCATTAGTGAATTTTAACGACTTGATCCATCATATTTTAATTACATAAATCACGGAAGTGCTGACTTCTATAGGTATTGCTTTCTGGAGAGATACAAAATGCATCACGGGCTGGAGATGATGTTTACCTGTGGGAGAGGACTGGAAAGAGATTTTGAGTGGCACGATAGACAGGGAGGGAGATAATGGGAGCCAGGCAGGTGGAGTCAGGCAGAGGAAGATTGCAGCACAACCCCCCCTCCTCGATATTGCAAGCACCCCATGGAGTTACAACACGGAGTAAATCAATGAGCCCATCCAGCAGGAGCTGCCAGCTCGACAGCCTGGTGATGCAGGCCTGGCTCATGGGAACCTGCCACTATTGGAATGCGAGACACGGAGCCCAGGAACTTTCCGTGTTCAACGTTTCTGCAGGCTCGGAGGCTGAACCTTGGCGCTGCCCCTGCTCAGCAAGAGCAGAACTGCAGCGTGTTTGAGAAAGGTGCTGAAATCTTCCTTCTCGTCAGAGTGCAAACGGTGCTGCCGGGCAGGAGTGAGTGCCAGGATGATCCAAACTGCTCCAACATTCTCCTTCCAGCACAGGGGAGCAACCCAGTGTCACAACTTCACCACAAGTTCCTAATGTATCCTTTACTAAATCTCCCATTTCTTATTTCACATCTGAATACACAGGAATCTGTGTCCGTTCAAAGGTTCAGGGCCTGCAGAGGAAACAAGAAGCGCCAGAAAGTGCCTGAATCTCATTTGGAGCTCAGTGGCCTTGATTGACTCATGGACATTGGAGTTGGTCTGAGCACAGTAATCCCAGAATCCCAGAATCACTGAGGGTGGAAAAGACTCCAAGACTGAGTCCAGCCTGTGCCCAATCCCCACGTCGCCCCCCAGCCCAGAGCACTCAGTGCCACGTTCAGTTCTTTCATGAACACCTCCAGGGATGGGGACTCTTCCAATGCTTAACCCTTCCCCACATTCCTGAGCTGTGTCTTGGACACGGCAAATCTCATGGCATGGCCTTGCCCACGCACAGGGGCACAGGACACGGGGCAGCCCTTCCCCTGCAGCTGCAGAGGAAAGAGCTCAGCCCTTCCCCGGCAGCTCCCGGCGCTGCCTGGCACGGACCTGCGGCCACCACACGGGGGTCAGCACTGCCAAACAGAGCCCACAGAGAACCTCCCCAGCCTTCTCCTGCTCTCACACGGGCAGCTCTTCTATGAAACAGCGCCGAACTGGGGCAAAACCACATGCAACCCCCAAAACAGGGTTATGGAACAGCAGTGCCAAGAGCAGCCTAACAGCACGGGGAGGGAGTCAGGTGAATGGGTGCTCAGCCACTGAAAGTTTTCTTTTATTCAAATCTAGATGATTTAAAATTAAATCTTCCCAATGGGGACAGAATAACTGAGTGTATTAAACACTGCTGCTGTTTGGGAGCTGCTGGAAAGGTGCTGTGTGTGTTTGTCTGCAAAGAAGATTTGTTAGTTCTTGAAAGCGGTGATTTGGGAGAAACTACCATTGGTACAAAGTCGTTACAGAGGGAGGCCAGAGATGTTGCAGAGATTAAACTTGTTACGGGAATATTTTATAGCCCACCTGACCCAAACCGAACAACTGGACTGTGAAATGATTGAGCAAATAAAAAAAAGCTGTAAAAACGCTGCAGTGATAGAAATGGAAGATTTTTAACTACCAGATCATAGGCTGGAGTCCATTAAGCGCTTGAAATAAGGCTGGAGGTGTGTGAGAATGTGTGGCTCACTGGATTTGTTTTTTCAGAGCTCATTAAATGCCCCAGCAGTCGTTAGCTGGGTGTTAAATAACAGGGAATAAATACATCTGCCCCAACACTACTAACCTGGGCAGTATTAAGAGCGGGGTGTAAAGGACTGTACCCACGCACTGCATGAAGAAAAGCCCCATCCTGAGTGTGCATCACCCAGGGACGTTTCTGGGCACCATCTCCAGGTCCCTTCTCCATAACTATTGGTACACATGGACCAGCGTCTCTTCTAGCATTTTCCTGTTGGGAACTGGTGTCCTGGGAGTGGCCGTAACACAGGGGATGAAGATGGAGATGGAGCACATCAACGCCAGTTAGGAGACAGCTACGCAAATGTGAAGGAAAATTTTAATTTATTTATTTTTTGAATCTTTTTCACTGCTTACATAAACATTTCACACCCATTGTAGATGCTCCGTATCTCAGGATTTCCCAGGAAAAGGAAAGAGAGACAAGTGAGATACGGGCATCATTTTGAGGCAACAGAGTGAGGAGTGGAGAGTTGAGGATTTGGGAGCTGTTCCTGCAAGACTGATGCTCACAAAGTGGCCCCAGTGTACGACCAGTCTTCCACCTCATCACCTTTGATACTCTGGAAAACCTTTCCCAGCTAAATTTTCAGTTCTGCCTAGCAAACAACTGCTTTTGTGTGCTTGAATTCCACGTGACTCATCATTAGAGATTTGTGGAACTTGGGAAAAGTGTTGACGCTTCACCTTTAGAAAATTATTCTACCTTCTTTATTTAGCCAATTTGTAAATTAAAATTGACTTGATGTAAACTGTCAGTCTCATTTAAATCCCTAATCCCTACTGAGATCTGTGGAACAGCGCTATTGTCACCTGGAAGGCAGGGAATCATTTGGAGTTATTAGAGCTGGAAATATTTTATATATCTGTGAGATATACAAGGCTCTCAGCATGTGTTACTGCTTCCCTGTGACATCTGGCAAATGTTGCAGGCACCACTCCTAACTTAGGCTTAAAAATAAGGAAAGAAAAGAGAAAACTGGGAGATTTTGAGGGCAGACTGCATGCTGAGTTAGTGTGGGACCAGGGCCTGTCCTGTCTCGGGATGTGCAGGAATGGCTTCACCTCCAGCACTGCAGCCTTGGCAGTGCTCTGGGTGCAGGAGGTGTTTTTGGGGGTTGAGGAGAAGCCCCGAAGGTGCATGTTCCCTGTGGTACCCTAACGTAGGTGGTCCTGCTGTCTTCTCTCTGCTTTTGGGACCGAATGACCCCTCCTGTAACCAGTCACCTCTTGGCAGTCACCTCACACCAAAACTTCTGAGACCCTGGGGAATGTTCCCTTTCATTCCCTACACGCTCCTATGGGGTTTTGTGACACAGGAAGGGGTCAGAATGCACCACTCAAAGAGTCATGGGAACACTGGGATGGGATGAAGCTGTTAAGTCTCTGCTTAACACCAATAATCTGATAAAGCAACATCTTATAAACTGTTATATTTCTCCCTCCTGCTTTTCTTGCTGAAAGGCCCATGGGGACTCTGAGGGCTGGGAATCCAATTGTGATCAGAAAATTTATAAATGTTCACTTTACATCCATTTGGGTTTGTGTCCACATTGTCCACAAGTTCTTTTCCCCTCACTTGTGTGCATTCCCTCAGCGTTTATCAGCGAATGATCAGATCGTATCTCAGCATTTCCTTTGATATCAATGGTCCAGGTTCTGGTATCCTCATGAGCAGGAGCAGCCACAGCTGGCAGTTCGGCAGGAGCAGCGGGATGGCCACGCACAGGAGCAGATCAGTAGAGCTGCTCCAAATGCCTTCACATCATGGCTCCAGCTCCTCCGGGATTGCTGAGCATGGCTCAGTGGTTCTTCCACCAGCGCACCCCTGGCCTGTGAGCCTCAGCTTATCCCAGAAACCATCTCTGCCCGGCCCGAAGGGCAGATGCTCCGTCTTATCCTTTCCTGCTATTCCAGGCCCAAATTCTGTGTAGGCAGCACAGCAAGTTCCCGTCCCGATGACGGTTTTAATTTTATGCTATCTCCAAACTCAGTGAGCGCGGTTCTCCTCCCCAAGGCCATTCCCGGGAATATTGCACGAGATAGCGTCAGGACCAGTCTGCGGGGAATGCTCTGGGTGACCTCCTCCTAGCACGATGTCTTCCCTGTTAATGCAATCTGCTTTCATTTCCACCTGTGGCTCCTTCCTTATCAGCCTTTCTGGTTTTCTACTAATCTCCACCGCCTCCATGTTCCCTGATAATTTCCCTTGTGGTGCTGTATCAAATGCTTCGCTGAAGTCCATAAAGATGAGACCTAGTGCATTTTCTTTGTCAAGAAAATCAGGTATCCTATCACAGAAGGAGGTCAGGCTAGCGTGGCGTGTGATGGCATCGGACAAAAAAGAAGTGTGTTATTCTATTTTCCATTTATATCCTTTTTCGCAAATTACTTAATTTAAATTTTACATACTGGTTTCCCTCCAAATATCATCTGAAGCCTTGTACAGCGCTGAGATCAGAAAACGAGGCATTGGCTGTTGGGAACATTGTCCATCCCCTTGTCCCCCCATTCCTGTCTCCAGCTGCACAGATGTATTAACCCTTCCTAATCTGAACCCCCTGAGCACCTGGAATTTGCTTCTACCTGAGACCAGGTCAATTCTTACACTTTGATTCCCATAGCCATCCAGCCTCTGTCCCACATTTTTCTTGAAAACCAAGACACAGACACTCATTTTGGGGGTCGTACCTTGACTATTTCTACACAACCCTCTCTGCATACTCTTAATTTCTCATGACTTGACGATGCTTTTCGGTCCCTTCCAACTCAGACCATTCTGGGATTCTGTGATTTTGTCTTCTTACCCCTGGGAAGCCTTGGTATCTCTTATAATTTTCCTTGCAAAGACTGTTTGGGCTGAGGTTTTTCTCTGACTTCATCCTTACATTTCCTGAATTCCTTCAAGCACCTGACTGTATTTCTAGGACCTAACTAACAGTTTATAAAAACCCCCAAGTCGTGCAGCCTCTGTCTGTGCATCTGTTCCCATCTACAAAGCAGCTCAGTGCTTTCATTTCTAAAACCATCTGCCTCATCTGATAAGCCCCTGCCGCGGACAAGGGGGAGTTGATTGGCCTCAGCGCCTGCTCTCACACAACTGAACAGGAGCAAGGGGTGCAGGAACAGGACCACAGCCCTCAGACAGGTTCTGCTGCTTGCCCGAGGTGTCAGGGACATCCCCCACCCTTTAAAGACAGTTTTAGTGTTATTTTTGAGGTGGGCCCACCAAGTCAGACAATAATTCACTTGGTTTTTATTCAAGTTCTGAACAGCTCTTCCTGAAATCCATTGTATTGATGAAACTCACAAGGCTGTTCAGTTAAAAAAAAAAAAAAAAAAAAAAAAAAAAAAGCAGTATTTGCACTAAGTTTCAATACTGAGATGAAGTAGCATTAGGAAAAGAAAAGGGAGGAAAAAAGAAATTAGTTCATCCACCCAAACACTGTAATACTACAGCAAACACGGACCTGTCACTGCTGAGAACAAAATAATGAAGAGTAGCCAGGATTGCACAACTACAAAAGATTTCATTCTCTAATTGTCAAAAAGCATTAAAGATCAACTATTTATCGTGTAGGAGAAGGAGGGAGAACAGACTTCAGTGCCTCCCTTCACCAGAGGTTGTCCCTAATTGACATGCATGGATTGCAACCAGAGGTTACTGAGCGAAATTTGTTTGCATTTATTAATCAAAAGGAGTCAAAGGCACACAAAGATATCATCAAGGCTCCCTTGTGCTTGGGGAGGCTGACAACTAAAATTCTTGATGAAGTGTTTGCAGAATGTTTGCAATCTGTTCACAGCCTTTTTACTTTGCAGGTGCAAACCTTTCTATCTGTTACATCAAAGAAACAATTGAAAATTAAACATAGTAAACATCTCCGTACAGGTTTTAATCTCCCATTTCTACAGGACAAAGGGAGTGCTATAATTAATTTCAAAGCAATGTTTGAGTTCTTTCAATATTCATTTGGGCACATTAGCATGTCATTAGCTATGTTTTAAACACTGATCCTTATTTCCTTCTCCCACACACCTTTCTTTTAGCCCTTTTGTTAAAAAAAAAAAAATAAAATGAAATAAATAAATGGGAAAGTTGTACTTCCTGGGAGATGTCTTTAATGCTAAAGCATCCATGCATAGATAATTATCTTGCTCAATGAAATAGATTGGGGGAATAATGTATGGCTTTTGAGGTAAAGCAGAGGCAGCAGAAAATAGATGAAGAGAAATAATTCTTTTCAGTGATGTTAAGAACGTGCAGGGGCAAAGACACTCTCACCGAGTTTTGCTATCATGCCTCGTGAATAATGTATTTTATTATATCCATTGTGGTTATCTTTTAATATGTTAATAACACTTCTAACACTCTTTCCCCCCTTGTTCTTTTATGTAGTTTTAAAACTCTTTCTTTTATTAAGATGTAACAAATGGAGATGCAATCAATAGATACTTATTATGTTGGTAACTAACTAGTAAAAGGATTTTCTTGTAAGTTTAATTTTAAACACAGATCTGTTTGAACAATGTCTACAGGGTAATTTCAGCCATCTATCTGCAGCATTTCCTGTAGCATTTCCGAGCTAACTCCTAATAACATCCTCCCCCTTAGGTATATTAATTTTATACATCCTGAACAGGAGATTGAACAGTCCTTAAGCAGCCACGCAAGGTCACTGACACTAACAAAAATAGAACCTTTCATTGTGCTTTTATCAAGGCACGCTGGCGTTTATATTAGCCTGTGTGGGCCTGAGCAGCACGGATATTTGCTGGAGTTTAATATACAATTGTTTTCAAGAACCATTCAGCTCAATTTGTATTGAAAATATTACTTGGGAAACAATGAGCCTTTCAGACGTTTTGGCTGTCTTTCAGCCAAAGCTGTAATTTCAGTGTTTGGAGGGAGGGATGGAAAGCATCAGAAAAGCACCCAGGCTGCCAATCACAGGGGAAGGGCAGCAAAACCCCAAGTGTCCAATCCAACAAGGACCCCTGATGTGCTTCTGCTGCTCCTCTCAGCCGTGGGCAGCACTGCCCTGGAGTCCCTGGGCTGATGATCCGTGGATGATGACCCATGCAGGCCCTGATGGCCAAGGGAGCACCCTGCACAAATCTGTTCCCTGGCTGTGCTCCAGCCTGGTGTTCATGCCTTTCCTGCTGTTCATGTGGTGGCAATTCCCCTGAGGCCTCATCCCACACCTCTTCTCACCAATCTCCTGGACCAGGAACCAGCCTGGGCTTTGAATCTCCCCTTCACAGAATCCCAGAATGGTTTGGGTTGGAAAGGTCTTTAAAGCTCATCCTGTTCCACCCCCTGCCATGGGCAGGGACACCTTCCCCTGCCCCAGGATGTTCCAAGCCCCGTCCAACCTGGCCTTGGACACTTCCAGTGGAAAATGTCCCTGCCCATGGCAAGGCATTGGTAAAGAGATGATCTTTAGGTTCCCTTCCATCCCAGGCCATTCTGTGATTCTGTAAGGTCTCGCTGGAACCTTCTCTTCTCCACGTGATTCTGAACTGGGCATGGCACAGCAGGAGCCCTTGAATGCGGACATCTTACAAGGCAGAGCAGGTTAGTGAGTTGCCAGATTTCCCTGGGGCAGTCAAAGAAAGAGGTGGGTACTTCATAATTACTTAATTACCTGAACATCTTCACTCTCATCTCAGGCTTTTCAGCAAGAACAAGGAAATGCACACGAAAATGCTAATTAAGCCTGGATGGAACAAGAGGAGGGATTCAGTTGTCATCTGAATTATAAGAATATTGAACTCTCCCAGCCTTCCTGTGCAGCTCACAGGGAGGAAGGAGGGAATAAGCGTTTAACAAGACAAAACCACCTTGCTGAGTCTCTGTGAGTTTTGTTAAATACTCTTAAGTATTCCCATCCTTACTGACACACATGTAGGATAATTAAATCAGCGGATGGTCCCCTAACAGCCATCTTCCTGTTACCAACTGCAGCAAGACTTTTACTGCAAATATTCATAAGTGTAATGAGGAGCAGTTGACTGACTACCAGGGGCAGCCCCTACACAGGTTGATCTCAAGTTCTGCTACCGTTTATTTTTCAGTCTTTCTCTGCTTCCACCTAAAACCTTGCTGAGTTTGCTCATCTTCAGGAACGTGCAAGATCAAGGACAACTGACCATGCAGACAAAGCTTTTGGTTGGCTCTTACTTTTATCTGAATTATCCTGCCCAGCCCTCTGAGCGGGATCACCCCGATGCTCAGAGCATCCTCAGGAGCCCACAGAGCCGGGCTGGCCCTTGCAGCAGCAGCTCCGTGCAGCTGCACACAAATGAGGGCAGAATTTGCCCCAAGGTCCCTTTCCTGCTTCCAGCATCCCAGGTGCAGGTGACTCTCACCGTGATCAGACACCTCCTGATCAAACAGAGCTCGCTCCAAAATGGTTCCTGTCAACCACACAGGCAATGCCCATTCAAGGGACTTCTCCGTGCAAATCTCATCTCCAGCACCAGAGATGGGGCTCCTTGGCACAGATGTGCTTGTGAAGGGCAATATTCAGCAGAAAACCCACAGAAGGGTGAGAATCTGAGTGTCCATAAAGACACAAATACTGATATTTGTGCACACACATTATCTAACAGAATTGGATTTTTCCACTTAGGGTCAGCACACATTTTACAGAGATATTTGTTTCTTCTGTTGTTATAGACCTTAATTACAAAATCTCAATTTTCATATATTCTATTCATTTTCATACCCAGTGGAAGCAAATGAAATTGTCTTTTTTCTTTTATTTTTTGTACTCAATGATGTGATGAAATGAAATGAAATAGGACACGCTTCTGAGACAAACACTTAGTCTCTTCAAAACAAGAGGACTGCTCTAGGTCAGTGTTTTAATTGTGTGAGTATGCTCAAAGCCCTCTGAACAAGTGTTTCTCGTGGCCATAATGACCCCTAATTCAAGCTATGAAGTCGGGATAAGAATCTTCCATTTTAATTTACAGGAGAAGAGGAAGAAACAAACAAAACAAGCCCCAGGTCTCTTGCTGCAAGCAAATCACTGGAGTAGGAAGCACTTGTGGAGGGCTCTCGAGCAATCCCTCTCCTGCCCACCCTCCCTGCCAGGGACAGCCCCCGCTGCTGCTCGCCCAGATTGGTTTTGGAGCTGGGATCAAGATCACAGGTTTATTGTCAATTTTGGCACCGTCTTCTCCTGTAAAACTGAGTGCAACTTGCAATGTGAGACCTTCTAGGTCATTCAGGCTCTTTTCCTACAATTCATTGCAAAGGCCACGTTCTGAAATTTGCCACCTCTTTCAAACTTCCTCCTTCCTTCCTTTCCTGGTTTCCCACAAGACACACCGTGATCCCGACTGTCCCTACTCCAATTTACACCCCTACCTTTGCTGGGTACCTGCCCCAGCATCACTACGCCTGGCAGCTCCTCCCACCAAAGAACCAAATGTGGACAACGCAGCCAATTATCTGCTGCTTTATTCTCTCCAAAAAGGCTCCATTCCAGCCTGTTCCTTCCTTCTGTTTCAGCAGTCTCCAGTGACTTTGATTGCTTGTCTGAAGAATAATAAAATAGCTTCTTATCAAGGCTTTAAAAAAATAATATACCTTGACATGGTTATTTAAGATTGAAAAGTCAGGGGGACAGAAATAATTATTTTCCAAAGGAACAGAATGCAGTCTCTCACTATACAGACACAAAAGAAACATGGGCTACTCCAGCAGGAAAATATCATCAAGACTGAGTTTATAGGGACTACAGGTTTGTAACTGCAATTAAAATATGAAGAACACTTGATAATAACAAAACTCAGAGACACTGCACAGCAATTAAACCCAATCTACTGCGAGGTGAGTCCATGGAAGGGCACTAACACGGTACAAGTGTAGAGGGTGAGCCACAGATCTAACTAACCTGAGTAGCGCAGGCAGCCCAACCTGCATGCAAACCATTCCCAGCTGCTACTTCCTCCGTCCCAGAAACACCCCCAGAGCCCAAAGGCACCGGAGAGGAAACTCCTCGGGTTGTGACTCAGCTACAGCAGCAGGAAGGGGAATGATGGAGAACTCAAAGCCAATTTGCTTCTGGTGTGAACACAAAACAGGGACAATGTCTGTGAAGGCATCAGTGTGTAAGAGCACCGTACAGTAAAGAATTCCTTCCTAATATCAAATTATACAAAACACACCCTTTCACCTTAAAGCCATTCCCTCTTGCCCCATCACTCCATGTCCCTGTCAAAAATTCTTCTCCAGCTTTCGTGTTTCTGTCATTCTTTTTTCCTTTTTGAGAAGGGGGCCTAGGAGCATCTGGGGAGGAAGGTGAAATTGGGAAAAGTTTGGAAAAAACACTTACTGCTTAGATAAGGCTTTTAAAGGACAAATTCTCAAGTACAATGTTTATAAACAGAGAGTTAAATTTTTGGAGCTTCACATGGCCACCAGCCCCAGAGGAGGTGAGGGTTCCTCACTCCGAAGTGTGTCCATCCCTGCTTTTCCGAGGAGCTGCTAAGCCAAGGGCTGGTTATGAGGGGCTGTTATTTACAGCAGAGCAGTTGCCACATGAACCCCGTGGTGGGACTGCATTGTTTGTTTGTTAAGTGCTTCTTTGTTAAGTGCTCTGCCATCCAGGGTGAAGAAGGATGTGAACAAACGACGGTACAATGCATATGGAAGGGAGCACAATGGGAGTAGTTCACAGTTTATTTCTGTGAGTCAATAACTATTCTTTTAGCTGTAATTTTTAGTCTTTATTGTTCCAAGATACAGCTATTTGTTAGTAGGTGAACGAGGAAGGGCTTCACGAGCCATAATGCAATGATGCTGTCACATTGTTGTGGCATTAATCAGAGGATCTAATTTTATGTTTAGTCCAAACATCAACAACTCTTTTTTAAAGGTATCGACTTCATTGATTTTAAGACATATTGTAGCTCTTGGGACAAAGACAGAGGAAAGTTCCACACGGCTGTGCAGCAAAGAAATAGGTGTAGTTACTACCCCCTTGGGTTTACAATGCACACTGGCTGTGCTGGTGCTCCGTGGGAAGCCAGGAGCTCTCCCCTGACTTCCACAGAAGCAGCTTAGGGCTGGGCAGGGGCAGTGCTCCAGCAATGCTGATCGTTCTGCCTGTTAGAGCAGGCACTGAGCACTGGCATGGGGCTCAAAGCTCTGGCTTTGGTTCCTGACATCACCAGAGGCTCCAGGAGTCTCCTGGATCAGTTGCTGAGTGCGGGTCTGAATCCCCTCGTGTGAGCACGTGGTTTTCTTTTTCCGTTTCTCTAATGTTTAGACCATTCAGGCAAGCACTTTCTCTTACTACTTGATTGTAAGATGTCTCACACTGGGGCTGCAGACTAACTGGTGTGCCCAGGGATTATTGCAAATGACAGCTAAAACATAACAAATTGATCATTCCTTGAAGTTTTATTCAAAAAGCTTCCCTCTTAAATGTATGCAAAAGTAGTCTGTGTCTGAAAGGATAGGTCAGGACAAAGGGTACTCCCTGCTTTTCCACAGATGGTGACGTGAAGCCAAAGAGGAGAAGTATTTCACAAAGTTCATAAATTGGGGGCCACAGCAAAAATCCCCACAGTCTCTCTATTTCTTCAAATTTATTCTTCTTGCTGAGCTCAAGTACCCTGGGTGGGAGGGCTCACAGGAGAAGGGATGAGGGGAGAGCACAGACTTTCTGAGACATCATCTCAACCTTCCCAATGACTTCCAGTTTTCACCCCCAAAAAGGTATTTCAGATTGTTTTAGTTCTTACTTCAGTGAGAAAACACTTTCAGCTCAGATTGTAAAGGGCCACTAAAAGAAGTCAATTGCATTTTTATTTGTTTGTTGACCTGACAAATACATTTTTCACACTCTTCTCCTGCTGCCAGCAGGACACACCAGCACTCTGCCGTGGCCTTGCCTCCCCAGACAAACTGGCTTTCCTCCCTAAAATGCTCCCCTCCATACCTGAGGCCAAAACTCTCTGATCTCACAAATATTAGGAAGGCTTCATGGAATGACTAGTGAGGATGACAATAGAATGAACTTCAGCAGGAACATGATGAGTATTACAGAGAGAAATCTCCTTAACTTTATTAAAGGAAATCACTTGCAGTCGATTTACGCATAATCCTTCTTCATGTTTTTTAATATTGGCAGCAGCCACTATTTACATATTCTAGTTTCCCCTGAAGATTTTCATGGACTTCCTTTGCCTACAGTGTCCTGACACAGGTCCTGCTGTGGATCCCTTGTGTCTCTCCAAACAAACCACTCTGTTCTGACTGGGCTGCTACAAGGTACCACAATCGATAAATCACACGGGCAATTGTTTTGTTACTTACAAGTGAGTTTTTTTGGGTTTTTAACAATTAAATTCTACACAGAGTTAAACGCAATCACACAAACAAAAATGTCAAAAGTTCAGGATTCACTTAGAAAGGACAGGTCTGTCTGGGAGACTTCACGGACTGTTCCAAATCACAGTACTGGCAAGCAGTGACAGGACAGGGGAATGGCTTCAAACTGAAAAAGAGTAGGTTTAGATTGGATTCTGGGATGAAATTGTTCCCTGGGAGGGTGGGGAGGCCCTGGCCCAGGGTGTCCAGGGAAGCTGTGGCTGCCCCTGGATCCCTGGCAGTGCCCAAGGCCAGGCTGGACAGGGCTGGGAGCAGCCTGGGGCAGTGGGAGGTGTCCCTGCCGTGGCAGGGGTGGAACAAGGTGTTCTGTAAGGCCCTGCCAAGGCAAAGCAGTCCATCATTCTGTGACCATACAAACGGCACCTTTTCCACCTCCTCAGGCTTTCTCATAGACCACTGGGCTTTAAGGCTCATTCCACTTTCGGCCTACGGACACAAACCTCATTTCCCTAAGGCATTGTAATCTTCTCCGTGTTTTTTCTGATCCCCATATGCCGAGGGCAGACAGTGAGTGTAGGGGGAGGATGGAGCTCCCTGCTGCCTCTCTCAGAAAGCACTGCTACCACACAGATCTCCTTTGCACTTTCCTTGTCACTCAGGTCTCCACGCAGGGCTTTGAGAGGTCCAAGCTGTTTGTGCACCCCCAGCCAGGGACCATTTTTCACTTCCTACTCTGGCAGAGGAGTTTGTGCAATGACGTCTGTGGTGCTTTGGAGAAACTTGTGGAAAGGGCTGGCTGGGGGCTGTACACCAAGCAGGATGAGAGGCCCGCACGGAATCACACAGGCAGGCGTTGTGTGCAACCTGCCTGGCACAGCAATAGAACAACTGGGGTGTAATAAGATTATTACAGCGGGAAGTTACTCTGTTGAGATAAGGAAGAATTTTAATGACTTTGGTAGAAGGTATCGAGCCATCGTTAGCCAATCAGCCCCACTTCCCCAGCCGGCTGATTTTGCATACGTGGGATTGCTTTGCTTAGAGCTCCCGGACAGCTCCATGATACCATGTGACTGAACAGGGAGATAAATCTCTCAATCTCTCTTTTTAATTTCAATACAATTGCCTTATTACAGCATTATGTGAGGAATATGCATGGCACTTCCCAAGGGTTTTGCTGTTCCCAATAGCAAATGTCTCACTCAGTGTTTGGACAGAGCGGTTCTCTGCTAAATTGCTCACAATGCAAGCTATTATAGAATAGAGGGACCCTGTGGGTATGATTGAAATTTATATGCACGGAACAATCAAGAATGCCAAGTGCACTGGATAAACTGTAGGTAGGTGGCAGAAGGCAGATAAGCAGCCTAGGAGGTTTAAGTTACAGGATCTTAAGCCGTAGAAAGATTCATTCTATAATTTACATCACAACCAGTTTCATTTGTAGAATGAATAATGGAAAGCTCCTACAGATAAGTATTTGAGGTCCAATCCTGGGAGGTGTTGAGCACTCAGCTCCCACTGAAGTCAGCATTCCAGACTTTCCCCAGTGTGTGTCTCAGCGGCTCGGGAGAGGAAACTTGTTGGTGAGCAGCCACTGCAGACCCTCCAGCAGGGAAGCAGGGCTTTCACAGAACAGCTCCTGCTCTCCCCATCTGACACATCAGCCTGCTTTAAAAGAACTCTGCATCCTCAGGATATAAATCACTTCACGAAAAAGTACAGAGTGAATGATTTATTTCCTTTAAAGACACCAATCAAAACATTAAGTGTTGCTACAGGAAACTATCCATTTTCCTTTGGCTGAGTAGTCAGGCAAGGATTTATGCATATTTGTATTCATACATAAATTCCTCTGTTCAAGTCTAACTAACTCCAAACCAGTAAATCTCCAGCCTTCCCTCTTTTCCATGATCTCAGACCTTCACAGAACGAGAGCACTGGAGAAGTGATGCACCACAGGCAACATCAGACCTGCCTGGCAGCCTCAGCCCCCTCTGCCCCATCTCCTGCGACCACAGGGATGTTGATGCACATTTCCCAATGGGACCCTGGGCTGAGCATGGCATGAGGTCCAATCCACTTAAAAAAATTATTCTGATTCATTGCATTTGTTTTTTTTTCAGAAAGTTAAACTGACAAAGCTCTATTTTCATACAACTTCAATATTTTCCTAATGACTGAACTGTCCCAAAAGCAACTCCAGCTAAAAGAAAGTATTCAAAATTGTATCCCTACTAAAGATGAAAGAAGGTGAGCATTGAGTTGGAAGAATCCCCTCAAGGTGCAGTAATTTTATTTAGAGTTGAGTTCTGCTTTATGTGAACCACCATATGGCTTTGCAGTTTGCAGCTATGGGTTTGATTCTGACCTACACCCATATGTTATTAAATAAAGCTGAGAAAACTCCATAACGGGGCATGAAAAATTTAACAATTTAATGTGGTCTTAATAAATGATTATTAATTTAATTACGTCGTTTGGATGAAACGTTGGTGTTTCCTTCAAGTGTGTATTTGTGTAATAAAAAGCTGCTCGAGAGGTACCCAAACTCCCGCAGCACAGCGCGTCACGCATCCTGTATTTAACATTTACCCAGCAATACTTGGGGAAAAAAACCCATTCCCTTTAAACCACGGAGCTGAAATTGCACTCTCCCATCTGCCCCCTGGAAAGGGGGCTGTGTCTGAGCGCTCTGGAGCGGGGGCAGGCAGAAGGGCCCACATAAAACTTGCGCTGGGCAGAACAAAGGCGCGGGAGCTGCGGTGGGGAGCGAGCGGCAGCCGCAGCGCCGGGAGAGCGCGAGTACAGAGCACAGTCCATAAAGCCACAATGAATGGTAATGACAGGCAATAAAATACCCTTTTAAAAATCCAGTAAAGGATAAAGACTGCAGGCTGCAGCAGTGACTGGCAGTGCTGCGGCTGCAAAACACCAGCAGATTAGCATAAAGCATGGCAAGAAAGTACAACTAAAAATTATTCAGTCATGCCGCATGCTTGCAGGGAATCTAGGCCAAGCAAGCAATCAAAATCAAATAGAAACAAGGTATATGTAATCCCACAGTAGAAAGATTGAGCAACTGTACATAGCCAAGACATTTTAATACTCCTTTAGCCCACAGCTTTTGAAAACCATTAATAGAGCTATAAAAAGTGAGGAGAGCTGCACAATGCAGCGCAGACCAACACCGGGGTGTAATTCTACACCGATGTAGCACCAGTGTTAATATAATCTTGCTCGTGTTACACAAGGAGCCCAGCAAGAGCATCATAAAATGCAATATGTGTTTTCTCTACAAGCTTAAGTGTCTTTTAGCATAATTATTCCTGATGCTTCAGTTACGGGAAGGAACACTACCAATCTAAGCAGCAAGGAGGTATTTATTTGCCCTTAAGGTGCAATTACATTCTGGAAAATGGCTCTTTTTTAATTCAATGATCTACTACTTTTGCTTGTTAGGGGTCATACACTGCTAAGACCAAAATCCTTGGCATTAGGTGTCTGTTCCTTAAAAAGCTGAAGTTCTGTACACTGAGGTCTGTTTGTTTAGCCCTTGCTTTTCTCTGGGTTGTTTTTTTTCAGCTCCTGCAGCTCCAGGAGAGTGAGCGATATCTGTTGTGGCACATGGAAAATCATCAAATCGTAATTTAAAATTCCAAACACTGAATCTTTGAGCTGAGGATGCTCAAGGCAAAAAGGCCACTGAGTGGCTTTCTCTGTTGAATTCACAGAACTACCAGTTAAGGCAAAAAAACCCCAGACCAACCTTTTATTTAAATTTTAATTTCAGCAGATTTGAAGTCATCAAGATTCATCCCATGGAATCTCTCTGAGGAGAGCCAAATCTTCCTGTGCAGGCTCTGCAGTGAGCTCAGCTCCCTCGGGACACGTCTCCTGCCTGCCAGGCAGCACCACGGCTCAGTGCTGACCGTGCTCCCTCCCTGGGAACAGTCACCAACGTCACCAAAACAGCGAGTTTTAGTAGAACGCTGTCCTCTGCACAGCTGGGAGCCTTGGGAGGGAAACCCCAGGCTCCACAGACAGGGAGAGGGAAGGAGGAGGGAAAGACCCCCTTTATTTGTTTCTTCCCCTGGGTGCTGACTTGCCCAACAGAGGAGCCCAGGAGGAGCGCATTCTCCAGGGATGTCAGCGTTCCATGGCCCAAGTGTAACAAATTCTAGCACCACTTGTACCTTAAATCACATTTTCCAGTCAAACACAGTTGCTATTACAACACAATGATGGGGTGAGCATTCCCTGGCATTAAGGTCAACTCCTCATCTGGGGATCCCCAAGCCTCACGGATAAAGAAGGGAAAGAATTTTAAGGAGTAAACTTATTTTAGTGTAGCTAAAACGAGGTAGGACTTTTCCCTTCTGGATCACGTTCTTTGTGTACTGCAAAGATCCTCTGGCGTGTAAAATCCATGACTATACCAAATACATGGCAAGAGCTGCTTTTATTAAATGATTAAATGTTTCAGCTTCTCCCCTGAAACTGTGTGCTTCAGCAAGAGGATTTTGGAGGAACATATGCAAATGGAAATAATATTAAAATAATTCCTTAGTCTCCTGCAACTGCGTGTAGTGATTTAATACTATTAAATAGCAAACCCTTTTTTCATTTCAATATTTATCTTCAGTTTTTCTCAAGGAAAAAAATTAAAAGGCACCTCTACTTGATTCTCTGAGTTTATACAACTGGGTAAAAATCATTGTGCAGGAAGCAAAGAAACTTGTACCTTTTAGCTAAAGCCAAAGTCTCTGCAGAAAACATGGCTCTGGTCCAAGGAGCTGTGAGCAGGGGAAGACGGAGGCAGAGCTCTCTTGGTGGGTCTCCAACTACCCCATGGCTTGGCCTCGTGCACTTTTTGGGATTGCTGAGCTCTGGGAAGCGCAAAGGGCACTTCAGCAGAGTGCTGGGGGGTTGCAAAGGCCCCTCAGTAGCTTTTGCTGCTCATTCCTGGAGTTTGAGCACAAGCTGAACTGAGCCCAAAGCCAAACCTGCCCACCAGGCTGACACCCAAAGGTGAGCCCGGAGCTCCAAATCTCCACGTCCATAAGACCTGGATGTTCTTATCCACCAGGGCAGCTACAGGCACCCAAAATGCCTTTCCCTCTGGCTGGCAGGGGGTTTGGGATAAACGTGGGCACAGCAGAAAATACATGTGCTCCTTCACCCAGTTTCAAGGAGCAGCTCGGCACTGCCTTCAAAACCCCGCTCCCTGGCAGCCACGGCTATTCCCAAACGCTGGGCAATGGGCAGGAGAAAAGGATTTTTCCCAGCAAACCGGGAGTGAGAGCGGTCAAAAGAAGGCGTCCGGGCTGTTCGGTTTGAATGGCACGTGGATAACGGGCAGGAGAGCAAGCAGGGAGCTCTGCTCCTTCCCTGACACCGGCTGTTGGCGTTTGTGCAGCGCTTCAGCGCTGCACTCGGCTCATGCGCTGCCTTCAAGTGCCGCGTTCTAACCGGAGAGCAAACGTGCCGCAGCTTTCATGTCCCTGCTGTGTAACTGTGGGCAAGTGCAGCCTTTGAAATGGCAGCCTCTGAAAGCAAGGAATGTTGGGTTGTATGGAAAGGCTTTCTGGCACAGTACTGACGATTAGCCAGGGAATTACGGGGAATTGAAAGCGGGAACTAAGTCGCTCTTGTCAGACATCTCCCTTTCTTACCTCTTGCAATGTGGACATGTAACTGTGTCTAGGAATGAAATCTGGGTCGGGCGATGTTGGTCACAAAAGGAAGTTTTAATAATACAAGCTCTGGGCACAAGATAAAAACTTGTAATTTGATGGGTTTTGCATGCACATGGAGTTGTGGCCATGGTTATGAACACATTTACACAATTTCCAAGAAAACAAAGAAGTTGGGGACTGAAAAAAGAACCGTCTCCTTTGGACCATTCAAGGTCTATGAATGAAGTTGGGAATTTGCACTCTACCTTATTCATTAAAATAGAAACTGCCATCACTTTAATGAGCAGCCCGAGGGTGGACAAAGTGCCTTGAATAGCTACGCACCATAGAGAACTTGGCATCCTCGCTGAAACATAATGTGGGATTGCAATTGTGGGATTTTTCCAGTGAATACGAAGTGATCAAAGATAACACTGCCCCAAAAAGAATTAAAACAGTGCAACATTGCATCAAGTTACAGCCAATGTCAATCATGACATGCCTGAGTGCACAGGATCTTTTAAATAATGTTATAGACATGCTGTGGCATTCAAAATATTCACTGAATTTCAAATTAAAATGCAAAAGCATGTTCCCCGCTCATCTGACCAGAATAGCGAACTCGAGGCACATCTTTCCAAATATTGCTCTAATGCCACATCATTTACCGTCAGCTGGAGGACAGGCTAATTTTATGCAGAGCTGGGTGATGGGACGACCGTCACATTAAATGGATTCCCAAAAGTTACCTTCGGCTTTGGTCCTGGGAGATGAGAAATTAGCAAAGATGGAGTTACAAAGGACTGGGGAAGGAGAGGACTAATTGCAGACTGATCACCTTTCCTACTGTGAAAGAAAAAACCCTTGGCACAATGCAGAACTTGAACTCATCATTGTGTAGAGGAGAGTTTCTGGCATGGAATTCCAGCCCGAGCTGCTCACTGGAAAAAAATGTTGCTTTATTTACATGCTAAAGGGAACCACCTCCTCGCTTTGGGCTGCAGATAAGGAGTCGTGGTGCGGAAGAAAAAGAAAGGGAACAGTGCACCATTCTGGAAAAGGAGAGGGTGGGAGGGAATGGAGTAAAGACACATCAAAGGAAATATTTATAATATGCCACTGCAGAGGGAGAGAATGCAGAAGTCTTTTGCAAACATAACAGGGAGCTCGAAGTAATTTCAATTTCTAAAAAGGTCAGTGAGGAAATAGCAGAGAAAAACTTTACTCCGAGCCCAGAAATAGCAATATTGGAACATTTAACCTCCAAACCTCTATGAAAACAGCGTGAAATTCAGTCTTCAGGTGGAAAGAAAAAAAACACCCTCAGTAAAGTCTATGGAAACCAACTGGGAGCAAGATAATTTATGTGCTGTACAAGTGCAATTAAGTGGAGGATGGAGTAAGCAAATTTAGATCCCACAAAAACATGATCAACTGAAGTGAAGGGAACAAGTACATATCACCCACTGCCGTGTTATTTTTTTTGCATAAATTGATCCAATTTGGCTCTAATTTTCAGCGCTGCAAGCTCATGGATTTGCACAAAGCACAGATTAGCCCAGGATCCGGCTCAGAGGCTGACAGAAATGATCTACATCTCAAATACGCTCACATCAGTTAAAGCCAGGCTCTCATGCTGAAGCCCTGGGCAAGCTCTGATGGCCAGGAGCCGCCCTGGGGATCGCTCGGCCTGGCTTCAAGAACATTCTGCCTTCTCCTGAGCATGGGATCAGCACCTTTTCTCTTTAACACCCCATTCAAATCTATGAGTAATATGCAGCCTAGTTTTGCTACGTGAATGGTAATTACAGTAATTCATGCCTGTAGCTCCTGCCCTTTTGTGGGAGGTTTTTGCTGTGAGAGCCATTGTATCATCTTCTCTTTGGGTCTACAGTTTGAGAACTGATCTCATGGAGCTCTGATGGATCAGCTCGTGTGTTATGGCTCTGTTTGGGTAATGGGTTTAATTATGTAATTTCGTCATTTATTTTTCTATGAATAAAATTTGATTTCATTGCAGAGGTTGACAGCTTAAGGTCTAGAATGTGTCTGAATTTGCTCTTTGGTTTAATAGTTTATATGACAGGGTTTACTTCATAATATTTAATGAAAGGAAGAGTATATCACAGACTTACAGGATTTCATTTAAGGTAAATGCTTAATTGAACATCCTTATAAATAAGAAATGGAGCAGTAGGAACAAAAGGGTTTTAAATGAGCAAACTGTAGAACTGCTTATTTGAAGTGCTGAGAAATGTGATCTAATGAGCTGAGCACTGGACAGGAAGCCAGAAACCTTCAACAGATATTCCAGATTAGACCCAGTTTGAGCCTGTTGTCTCAAGCAAGTTATCAGTCTCATCTGAGGTCATTCAGTTCTCTGCCTGACAGTGCTTAAAAGACCCAAATTTGCTCTGTGCTTTTGTCATTTAACTTTGTGCCCCATTTCATATCAGCGCTATCCTCAGCCTCAAAAGAACAGCAAATACAATGGGTTGGATCTTCCGCTGCGGCTTCCACCCGAGCACCCAGTTCTCCTGCTGCCATGTCTGCAGTCATCCTGCTTGTACCTTCACGAAGGACACCAAGCCTCACGGACAGAAGAACTGTCTCACGCAGGGTCCATGCCACGCTGGTTTTGGAGCTAAATTGTGCCAGGTCTATCTCCTGCACCACGGCTTGCCACTCACAGTCAGTCATTCAGGGACAAGATGCCCACAAAGCCCCAAATGCCTGGAATGAATGTACATTACCAGCTTCCCAGTCACCACTGGAATCTCAGGTGGACAGTGACTGACATAGAAGAAGAACCTTGGAGATATAAAAAAAGCACAGAGAGGAGGAGCGCAGCAAGCAGAGCACAAGCAGGAACAGAACAAACCTGAGGCTGAGGCTGT
The DNA here is from genome assembly GCA_013397935.1 of Dasyornis broadbenti. NCBI lineage: Eukaryota > Metazoa > Chordata > Aves > Passeriformes > Dasyornithidae > Dasyornis > Dasyornis broadbenti. The sequence continues at coordinate 471,817 of VZRN01001895.1, forward strand.
TAACGCAGGATCAGCAGCTTCCAGGAGCAGTGTACCAGCCTGCACCGCCCTCCTCCCAGTCAGAATTACTGCACTGGGAGGGATTTGGAGCGAGCTGGAAGCCAGGGCCTCCCAAAGATGCTCCAGGTCGCTGCTTGGCAATGCCTTGCTGCTGGGGGGCAGAAGGGCTGCCTGCCCCCCTTCTGTCCCAAGTTAATGGAGAGTGGGGGCTGTGATCTGCAGCCCCCAGATGCTGCAGCTCCCAGACCTCAGCCTGCGGGTCCTGCTGACCACCATGCACCTGCCAGCACCTACTCTGTAGGTGCCAACTCTGCTGCTAAAGGGCCAAAAAGCAGATTTGATGATCAAATCACCAAAGCAATGATAAAAGCACTGCAACAACAAAGTCAAAGAAAATACACATTTCCCTATGCATTCAGAAAGAAAGAATCAAATTCAGTTCCTAAGATCCACAAAAGCGAAGACTCCCAGCTGTGTGCAGAGGATTTCTGAGGAGGTTCCCTGATCACTGCCTGTGAGGATGGGAGAGTGTTGCAGAAGCAGCTGGAGGGTGATGGAAAAGCTTTCCGGACCCTAAAGCTTTTCCTTTTGCTCTTCCTTTGAAAGAATAAACACCGACTTACACAGTCAGAAGTTATTTCTAAATTTTCTTATTCTACATTAAGAAGGATAAACCGAACACTACAAACAAAGCAACATGAGTTCTTTTATTCCCCATAAACAATGGGATTTATATTTAAGTGCATATATGAATCCTACACCTCAGGTCACAATTTAATCTCTCTTTAATTTAATGCCCAATTTAATCTCAATACGACAGCTAACAATTAAGAGAATGCATGTGGAGCCACTTAGTGTTGGATTGTATCGGTCGTGTATTGACGGCGGATATGGGACTGTTTTCCCGTAGATCATAAAACTTCAGAGCAAAAGATTGCACAGTTCAGAGAAATGTCTCCTGTTCTCAGCAGCTTTCAGGATTAGGGCTTTAATGAGCCATGACTGGCTCATACCCATGCATGTGTTGCAAAACCCCTGTAGTTTTAACAACCTACTTAATTAGCTAAATGTTCCATGGTGGACATTTTCAATGCAGTGCTTCAGGTATGGCACACTCTTCTCTGTACTTAAATCTCGGTCCAAAACACAGAGTTTGTAACAACACCTTTGTACAAACTGATCTTGCACAAACTTTGGCCTTTTATGCCATGCTCTAAGCAAAAAGTATTTGAAGCCATACTCTAAACATCAGTGAGCACCACCCAGCCTTTGGCAGAACACGGGAGCAGCCTCCTGGGCTCAAACCCCGAGTCCATTATTTACCTGCTCTGCTTCTTCTCTTGGCTCTTCTGCCTGGAGAACAGAAGGCTTTGGGGACACCTTATATCAGCCTTCCAATACCTAAAGGGAGCTCGCAAAAGGTTGGAGAGGGACTTTGGAACAGGACATGGAGTGACAGGACAAGGGGAATGACTTCAGGCTGAAGGAGGGAAGATTCAGATTACGTATTAGGAAGAAATTCTTCCCTGTAAGGGTGGGGAGGCCCTGGCACACGTTGCCCAGAAAGATTGTGGATTCCCTATCCCTGGCAGTGCCCAAGGCCAGGTTGGACAGGGCTTGGAGCAACCTGGGGCTGTGGAAGATGTCCCTGCCCATGGCAGGAGGGTGGAGTGAGATGAGCTCTAAGTTCCCTTCCCTCCCAAACCATTCTGTTTCTGTGAAATACAGCATTTCCAACAGAATAGGAGAATGCAACAGATAAGGAAAAACTCCTCACCCAGGTCATGTGTGTTAGAGAAGCAAAAGCCCCACTTTGTACTAAAGCAAGGACGGGCTCTGCTCTGTGTTAGCCATGCTCACAGATTTCTATCAGTTTAAGGTTTCAGAGATTTAAATCCGTGCATGTGCCTTACACAACCCGACTGCAGCAGGATTATTTCTAACACACAGCTTTGCCTAGACATTATTTGTCATGTTCCAGCATTCCTCAGCACAAACCTTAAAACTAAAATAAAATTACACTGCATTTTAAAAAATCACACCCCAAGTGATTTTATATAGTAAACTATTTATTTTAAAACAAGATTAAACATTGCGCCTCACTGTAATATTTTCTCGTAGCAGAGAGCACTCAGATGGAAAATTTCATACATTTCAACTGATTTTTTGCCTGAATGGTTTTCACATATTTTTCAAAAACCTAGTTGTGTCAAATGATTTATTCTCCTCTAACAATACGGTACAAGTAGCTCGGAAGATGCAAGTGCTGAAATGGTTGACGGCAGTTGGCCAATTAAGTGCTCTCCAGTATTCCTATTTTTTTTGTGCCTTGCACATACTAATCCTTTTCTTAATGTATTGAGGTTCTATCCAGCAGAAAGAATGAGCTAAGTGCAAGGCATGCCACATGAGGAGCCGGGAAATGTACGGCCACATGCTCGTATCCAGGGGAGGTTTAGCCAAGTGTGAAGCAGAAAACACATCTGAGGGGAAGGGAAGGGAAGGGAAGGGAAGGGAAGCTGGCCAGGGCCATGGGGTGTCCCAGGAAGCAGGGACAGGTTCTGCCTGGAGCTGCAGGAGGCTCCGGGCATGGAGGAGTCTGGCTGGGAAAGGCACCACCCTGGGCTGCTGTCTCCAGGGTGGCCCCGCGAAAGCTCCCCAGCAGCACATCCTCAGAGGAGGTGATGGCGGTGCTGCCGTCACCAGAGCCAGGCGACTTCAGACAGCACAGCTGGGCTTGCTCCAGCCTCGTCTGGGGCTGATTCTCCTGCCTCATTTCGCCCCCCATGAACTGCTGGGTACCATGAACTCACAAACCTCTCCTTCACAAACATTGCTCTGTCCCGAGGAAGAAACAAAAACCACAATTTAAACTGTGCTGAACTGCTCTTCTCTCTTCTATTACCAAGTGGGGCGAAAGGTGATGCGTGGCTCCAAACACGCATTGCACAGAACTCGGAAGGAGTAACACAGATGTGCAGCACGTAAGCAGTGACAGCAGCAGAGCTTTGTCTACTAAAGGACAGCACCTCATCAACTACAAGGAAAGAAAGTCTAGTTTTATGTGGCTTTCTCCCCAAACTTTAGATTTGTTTTATTAAAATAAAATCAACGTTCCAAGTTTTCAGGAAGCTTTCTGTTGAAGCACATTCTATGTTCCCTGCAGTCTTTTCTTCAGCTTTACTGATTATCAAGTAACCCCCAATGTTTCTGAGGAGGAAAAAGAAACCCCTAAAATTTAAATTGTAAAAACCTAAACTCAGATTTCAGAACCTTCCCAGCTGCTGTCCTGCTCAAATTCCTCATTAGGGAAGAGACAGACACTTGTCAAGTGCAGCGAAGACACCAAATTTCTGAAGGCCAGTGAGGAAGACAAAACGTTGTGAAGAATTCTGAAGTGATTTACAACACAGACCAAATTTATTTATTGCAGATTACTTTATCTAATCCTTCTCCTGCTGAAGTTATCTCTGCCTTCAGCGTCAGGTGTCGATGACAGGAGTATTACCACTACACATCAAAACATTGCTATAATTTTTCTCACAGATCTATACCAGTCACAACAGGCTGCTGTGATTTTTGCAGATAAAAAGCAGAAAGAAAACTGTTTTTTCCTTGTTAGCCAGCTGGAGTTAAAACAAATGACAGCCCAGAATGAGCAGACACTCCTGGCAGTTTCAATGAGAGGCTCTTAATTACAAGTCACAAGAGTAGGGGCCATCTCCTCTGAGGCCAGTACATTTGAAAGCCTCCCTCTGGGTTATGCCATTAAAAGAAAATGGTTTTGTCTATTTAGAACTTCAGAAAAATAAATAAATAGAGTCAGCAAATAGGTTTTCAGGGTATAAATTTTCAAAGTTATAACTTTGGTGCTGAGATTTTAGAAAAAGATGCCCAGAGAGGTGGTGGGTGCCCCTCTCCTGCAAAACCTCGAGGTCAGGTTGGATGGGGCTCTGAGAACCTGCTCTAGTGGCAGGTGCCCCTGCCTATCAGGGGCATTGGAGTACACGAGCTTTAAAGGCCCCTTCCAACCCAAACCACTGTGAAAAACGGGAACAGCCATTTCCGTGCTGGGGTTGGACTGCAGCCGGAGTGAGGGCAGCGGTGGGGGGAAGGCAGGAAATCTTTGCTGGGAGGGAACGCTGTCAAGAGCAAGGAGGACGAGCTTTGTGCTCAGGGGTCCAAATAAGGGCTGGGTATAAAGTTCACGAAAATAGATTTTCAATACATTCCACTCATTTTCTCCACCTTCTGAGTTTTTCACTGTCACCTCCAGTGTATTCCTTACTTGATCCATCATTGGCTTGCTAGACCGGCACATGGTTCCCTACTTCTGGGTACGGATTTATTAGGATTCCAGCTTTGTCTGAGCAAGATGATATATGCTACTAAATAAAGGAGAGATTACAAGTACAGGCTTTGGATATCAAGCATCATACTGTCCTCCTTTGTAAAACAATTCAGCCAAAATTACATCTATGGCAAAAAACCAGAGTTATTCAGGATGATTTATTAATTGTACATAACATGCCTGAAGGCAGATTGGGAATGGAATTCAGATGGATGGACACAGAGGAGGATTAAGCCAATAATGGCACGGCACGGTGCAACTTCTTAGTCACAAACACTCTCATCACATGAAATTATTTTCACAGATATTTATACTATAGCAGGAACTGCCCCACAGTTCCTCTCTTAAGCATTACAGACACTGAAATCTGGTGTGATAAAACTTTTATGCCTACCAGAGACTTTCTACAAATCTCTTTCATATCCAAATTTGACAACCATGCCTTTGTTCCTGAGTCTGACAGGTGCTCAAGTCATTTGATTGGGAAACTTGCTCTCTGCTTAAGTCCTGCCACATTAGGGCTGGATGGGACCCTGTCCCCATTAAAAAGGAAAACAAAAAAGAAGCTAAAAAAGTGTGGAAAATTCCACAGAGATCACTCTTGTTACCTGAAAATAAATGTTGTGGGTTTTGGTTGTTTTTTTCTAAGTGGTTTGAAACTTTCTGTCATAGGGCTTGATTTAGCTCCTGATTTAGGAGTGCTGGGCAGAAGTGCTGTGCGCTGTCTGGCTTACCCGTTAACTGGCCATGGTGATATTTCTTGCGTTTTCCCTGCATTGGCCTTTGCCAGAGATAGGCTGTTGGAATAAACAGGCCACGCTCTGGTCCATCAAGGACAGTCAAGAAATTCCTCTCTCTCAAAGGAGGAGGACAGAGCAGAGGAGCAAAGACTGGTGTGAGAGCCACAAGTGGATTGGGAAAGATGTTTAATTTGTAAACGGCAGGAAATCCCAGTCCCATTCCCAAACGCACAAATGGCCCTGGAAGCCCTGCAGTGAGGAAGTCCTGCCTTAAAGGCCCTGGCCCCTCTCAGCTGGGCTTTGCACCGACCTGTGAGCCTGGAGGGGCCAGCGCGGCACAGCCAGCTCCAGGTCCAAAGCACCTTTCTGCCAACAGCAATAAGGCAACACCACAGAGGAGTTTCGTAGCAGTAATTAAACCTGAAAGGCAACCCACGCTCTTTGATCCTGCCAGGTGCATGCGCTGCACGGTTTCCTTGCAATTCCCCAGTTTTGGTGAGGCAGAGGCGAGAGAAAAGCTACAGATGCTGCCAGACAAAGAGCTGGTCCCCGTTACTGTTGCAGATGGTGGAAGCAGAATCCTCTTTCTTTTCACACTCTCAATTAAGCAATGTTGCCAAACCCACATCAGCTTCTCAGTCAAACATTTCATTTCTCAGCAGTCTGTGTGAAGTTTGAAAGCTACAGTATGTTCTGCCAGCGGCCTCCAGAAAGCTGCTTTGCATTGTTTTGCTTAAATGGCTACAAAAGTGCTGTCAAAGAGACACTGTCAACTGCAGCTTTTGTGTTTATGTCTTTTTCACTTAAAATAAAAATAAAATAGGAGAAAGGAAAAAGAAACAAAACCTTGTGGAGTTGAAAGAACTGATTTCTGCTTGTTTTATCAGTCCTTTTTACATTCCTTTGGCAGACATTGGATTTTCCTCTCCGCTATTCACAGTGCAAGCATATTCAATATTGAATAGACCTTTTTGACAGTTTTTGAACCTGTTCCATAAGATTCCAAATGCACTGATTCATGGCCACTTGTAAAGTTCCTACAACATAAAAAAAAAGTCTACCCCGACTCAAGAATTATTTTGCATCAGGATAATTTAAAACTTCTGCTCCTTCATCTGTATGATTTCTGAGAGCCAGAAAGAAACACTTTCACAAGTGATTGGTCTGCCTTATGCACTGAGAGGGATCCAACAGCAAACACTCATGGTCTAGAAATCAAGAAAATCTAATTATTTAATATTATAAAAGCTTTGCTTTTGTCTTTCAACACCTAAATGGGGGCAAAATGCTGGTCTTGGAAAGATCTTGTATTTTAATGAGTATCAGGGAGAAGCAACCATTGAACACACTCAAACACAAACTAAATTTCACTGCTGTGGTTGTAGATTTTTTACTTGCTGCACTCTCTCATATTTTGAGTTTCCCAGCAGCCTGGGTCTATTTTTTCCCTCGAGAATCCCCTCCATTCCCCTAACGCTGCTTTTCTGACAACCAACACCATGGCAGCAATACTGCCTATGGTTTAAAACTGCTCCTGTTTTCTTACTTCAGGGGTATTTCCAGCCTGATCCTCACTTTGGAAAAGCAGACGTGAATCTGTGTAGGTTAATAAATGACAACAGTGATGATTACAGTGACGTGTTATGAGCTATTCTCAGCTGTTTCCAGACGCACGGAGCGGTGGTTACATTTTCTATTCCATGGCCAGCATAAAGGAAATAAAGCAGTGGTTCCCAATTTGTTGTCCACAGATTCACTGGAGTAATTCCCACATAAAGCAGTGAAGTCTACGGTCACGGAGCACAAATTCAATACACAAGAGCCCACATGTTGGAGTGGAAATCTTTTTGGTAGCCCACAAACAAAAAAAGGATGAAAACCACTGAGGACTGAAGCACACACAAACAGAGCATTAGATCTCTCACATGTGTCCTCCCGGGGAAAAACTCCCACAGAAAGCACCAGGAATTAAATCTATAGAAATGTAATACGGCTCTATGGAATTTCCTCTGAAGGCCTATAGAATTTAGTACAGCAGGGAGTCTTTTTCAGAGCCCTTTTTTCAGACAACTCGCAGAAGGACATAATTCTAATGAATGGGATTTTAAAAAATGTACTAGATCGACAATAATCTTCTATTAAATTATTTCCCATAGAAGTATTGACAGCAATAGCTATTAGCATTATTTTATAAAACTAGAAAGATATATTGATCAGTGGATCCGTTCTGTCCTGACACAGAGAACTCAGGCGATTTATGTTGCTATTCATTGTTAGGCAAAAGGGTTTGTTCTTTTTCTTTTTTTTAAACATCTGGAGTCCCATGAATAATTAATTTAATTAAAATAAGAGACTATTTTATCTGCTCTCCTTGACAGGAACTTTGCCTCATGCTACCTGGCAAATCCACTACTGCCACCGTGTAAGTACTTATTGGTCATTGATAGTTTTCATGGATTTTTTGTGATTTAGGATGCAATTTGCCCTGGGGATTCCCAGCTCTTGGACTTTGCCTGGGCATGCCCGGTCCCACAGGGAGGAGCAGCTGTGCTGTACAGCAGAGCTGGGCTGCCTCAAGGACAAGGCATTGGTTCCACGGCCGTGACAAGGCTGGGGACAGCGGAGCTCCTCGCACAGTGAGTGACGCAGAGGCCAGACTGAAACAGGAGAAGAAATCATGGAATTACAGAATCATCCGGGTTGGAAAAGCCCTGTAAAACCATCGAGTCCAAATCTGCCAGCACTGCCCAGGCCACCACTGCGCCATGTCCCCACGTGCCACATCCACAGGGGTTTTAAATCCCTCCAGGGATGGGGACTCCACCCCTGCCCGGGGCAGCTGTGCCGGGGCTGGACAAACCTTCAGTGAGGTGATTTTTCCCAATATGCAACCAAAACCTCCCCGGCACAGCTTGAGGCTGTTCCCTCTTGCCTTGTCCCTTGCTCCCAGGCAGAAGGGCCTGGCCCCACCAGGCTGCACGCTCCTGTCAGGTTTGCTTCTCATAAGGGCTGGTGACAAAGGAGCAGGGGAGAAGAGGTGAGGATACAGGCTCTGCAAACTCCTGCTGCCCCGGCTTTCTCTCCTTCCAGTTAGGAAGGGGAGAAAAAAAAATGTGATGAAAGCAACCTAACTTGCCTTTTAGAGCAGGGTTTTGTGAACTGATTAAAGCATCCTGCAGAAAATCTTGAGTCTATTTGGGTTTAACTATTTTCTCTAGATCCTCATTAGTTTTATCATTGGTTTATCTCTAATCTTTCCCGCAGAGTCAGATTTGCAAGGATCCATCAGACAAAAGCTAAAACTCAGGGACAGAAAAGCTGTTTCTACCTTTGATGATGCAAATGTATCTGGAAAGAATTTTTTTTACATTTTATTTCTTGTTGTCTCCTCAAGTGTCCTTCATTTTGTTTTATTTTCCCCTCATTTACCTGAATATTGGTATAGGGAAGCAAAATATTGAATTCCACCAAATTTGGGGAGTCGACCTCATAGGAGCCTGAGCCTGATTCTTTTTCCAAAGAAAAATGTGCTCTCCGTGCTAAATCCTAGTCCCACCGAAGTCAGTGGCAAAACTCCTAATGCCTCACTCCCCTGGGAGCAGGATTTGGCCCGGCAGGGATGGACAGGAGCTAAGCCCACCACCTCCCATCCCTGGAGATCTTGCCAGGGCAGCAGTAATCAAAATAATTCATTTGCAGTTCTAAGCCTTTGAAGCATGACTGCTGAGAAGGAAGATTTGTGAAAGCTGTGACAAACTTACACCTCAGCTTTCAGAAAAGGAGAAAAAAATCTGTTACTGGAAAATTTGCCAATTTTTTCCCTCTAGTCCTTAATGCACAGCAATCCATTTGACCATATAATTATTACTAAAGGAAAGGAGTTGGTAAAAGAAGCGTAATTTATGAGGCTGAACAAGGAAACAGATGAGACATATGGAAGAAATATTAGAAGAAAAATACAAAAACAAGAGAAACAATGCTGTATAATGCTGTCAGACCTAAATCAAAGTCAGAAAGGAAAAATGAGATGCTCGTGTACACAGATTATGCCACCATCAGTTTTTGTTGGAGAAGAACCTTGGCAATCAAGATTATCTGATAATTACCTTTCTTAATGCATTAAATTCACTCAGCTTCACCTTCAGGCATTAGCTGAAGAAAATAATGACACACATCCTCATGGTTGATGGTTAAACCCTATTTCCAAGAAATCTATTACATATGGTGTCACCTAGAAACCCACACAATAAAGCATCTTTAAAAGAAGCACTGATAGAAAAGGATGGGGTTTGGAAACAGAAATTGTAGTTGTTTTCATCAAAACATTTTAAGGTGCAGGCTTTAGTAATACTAATGAAACTTTGATTGTCTTTGTTAATTAGCTCCCCGCCCTCCTCTGTCAGCTGCAGAACAAACCTTCTCCTGCCAGCATCTCAGGATGCATTAGACATCATTAAACATCATTTTTAAATGAACATTTCATTTAAAAGAGATTAATTTTCAAAGTATGGCAGCGCTTGAAAACTAATCTGTAAAATGATACAGCTGCTGAAGAATACCTCCCCCTCCTAATTCCCCAGTATTTATGGACAGATCAGTCCACGTGCTGCTGCTAATGAGGTCTGGAGAGTCTGGCTGACAATCTACCAGCTCACAAAGGGACTTTGCCAAGCGGCCAACCCCTTTCCCATAGGATGTGCAAACCAGCCCCGGGCCAGGAGAGAGCCAAACCCATCATCTTCCCAGGCATACAAGCTCTGGAAAGCACAAATTTAACCTGAATCTGCTTTTAATCCCTTCCTGCCCATGAAGCCACAACCCTCACAGGCAGCATCTCCGAGATGAAGCCCTGGTGGGATGACCCTGATCCCAGGGGACCAGATGTTCAATCCAGCTCATTCCTCCGCAGCACGCTCCTTTTCCACACCCTATCCTCTGCTATTCCTAAAGGAGTGATGGACTTTCACCTTACAATACTTTGCAGGAAGTTGTTGTGTGTTTCTGGGTGTTTGAGTTAGTCACACCAGCAGGAATCAGAATCTTCCATGGTTCACTGCCATTGTCATGGGGGCAGCTAAGGAGAAGAAAAACGGACCAGAGCTGCTTTGTAAATACAGAAGGAAACATTGTTTTTATGTAAAATTTGGTTGGTCTTACAGAAATTGACCAATTCCTGTTTTATGAATAAGTTCTTGCTGAATAAATGGTCATTTCTTCTTGAGAACAAGTGAGGTTTCTGTCTGCAGCATGCACAAATTCACGCGCTTCCAGAAAAAACTGGGAAATGGTTCTTGCCAACTGGGTGCCATTTATCTGATGGTGGATTTCCTCTGCAGCGTAAACTGGAACTTTCTGAGACAAAAAGACCAAGAAATTTTAGGTGACTCTTCTAAACAAATGCTCTGTGGGCTCTGTCGTGTCTCCAGCTGCTCCACTGACACACGGAGAAGGAAACTTATCAGTCACATCATGGAACTGCTTTAATAGTGCATAATGAAATGGAATTTGCTACAGGATTTGGGAAAAGAAATTAGAGATTACCAGGACAGCTGGTTTTCTCGTGTGCTGGTAACGCTGGTGACTCCCACGGGGCTCCTGCCTGTCATGGACCTTAATTTAAGTCAACTCTTCCGCAATGTCTGGGAGTAAAGACAGACATTTAATAACTTTGCTGAAGTCTCAGGAGTTGATGAGATTTCAGCATTATCTTTGGGCACAACAAATACTAAAATGGAAGCTGAATTTGTTTTCACTTGTTATCATTTGAAAGTGTTATTTTTTTTCAGTGACGATTGCTTAATTAGAAATGCAGGTGCAGTCACTGCGCTGTATTTTACTGCTCAACTTAAAAAGTCATTTTCAAACTACTGATACAAAGCAAAACAAATACTTGCTGTTTAATTGCCTTTAATAAAAGTAATTTTAAATTAGTAATTTAAAAAATTAATTAATTTTAATTATACAGTGCAAATATTTATCTGTTAATTGAGGACCTATAAAATAAATATGGGAAAGTGATGGAATGGAGACCCTCTGTGTCAGTAATGATTGCCCATTATAAATCAGATTTTCCCTTTTGTTGTATGGTACTATTTTGGATAACTTTTGTATGGACTAACCATTAAATCACTTCATGTATGACTCTGAGTGCAATTTTACTCTATCAAAGTCAGGACGACAATGTGCTTTTCCAGGGTCAACACCTACACAGTCTCAAGTGCGCTGCAAAGTGGAGCTAAGCAGCGCTGACATGCCCGTGTCCCAGACATTTTGTGCTGCACCTGAAGAGCACAGCTTGGCCCAGGAGAGCCTGTTTATCAGGGGTGCTGGGCAGCACTGACTCAGGGAATGCCCCAGCAGCTTTTCTCCCGCTCTTATGGGTTGTGCTGGACACCAAAAGCCATTTTTATCACCCAGTTGCCTGCAGCTGACGATCACATATTATCTGCAGATGTCATGGCATTCCTCCTGTCCTGCGGAGAACTCATGGAAAATGCTGTTAAGTCAGTCCTTCAGCTCACATTTAAACCCTGATTCTGGGCACGTTGGTTACTGAAGCAGATTCCCTGGAGTTTACTGCAGGAGAAAAGCAACCCAGATTTGGTCATTAAATTTAGATTCTTTCTCTCATCTTACTCACACAGTCAGAAAAGGTATTTGTATCATTTTGCTTTTCAATGGATAGAATAAAATTAGCTGCATAACAAGTGTCCTTGATCAGGAATTATATAAAGCAATGCATTTATTTGGAATTCCAAATACACAAGAGAAGTAAATACAGTGAATGAGAAAATGCACCTGCCAAAAGAAGAAAGGGTCAAATTTCCCATGCATAGCAGAGATCATATTCCTAAAATGGCTGGAGCAGTCTGCAAATGTTATTCTAAGGGACATATCCTGACAGTCCCTCTGGCAGATGTATCTTAATTGTTGACTGACTGAGATTTTAGCTCGCTGCACCAGGGTCAGCGAGCAGGGCCAGGCAGGTTCATCTCATGGAACTGCTTCATCTTTAATGGAATTAATGGAAACCCTGCAGAACCATGGAGAGAATCCACTGTGTCCCATGTCTGCATTCCCCTGTTCCCAACAGCTACAGCCAAAATGTAGCTGTGCCTCTAGACAGAAATCCAGCCCACAGAAAGTTAAACATAAGCATGGTCATACTTGAGGTGAGCCCAGAGGTTCGTCTCGGGCAGAGTTCTCGCTTCTCCAAAGGCCAGACCAGCGCTCCATTAAATATTTGGAAATGAAGGATTTTTTCAGGGAGAGGTTGGTTTTATGATTTACTGACCCCTCGCTGGGTTTCCCTTCCATGAGAAGAAGCATTTGTGCCTCTTTGAGGCTGTAGGAATCAATATGAACCCTCAGGTCCAGATCTTAGAATGAGAGAATCGTTCAGGTTGGAAAAGACCTTCAGGATGAACGAGCCCAACAGCCAACCCAGCACCACCACCATGGTCACCATTAAACCATGGCCTCAAGAGCCACACCAGCCAGGCAGGAGAACACCCTCACGATTTGGTGCCTGTGCCCTAAGATCCATGACCATTTTGAACGACACCATTAATAGCTACGAAGAAACCAAATGCAAAACAAAGGACCCAGTCCTGGCTCTGTGGTTAGGGACCCAGAGCAATTTCAAATGATGTAAGGAATTATCAAATTAATTTAGGTTCCTTCCTGGTCAGACAGTCCTGGGCAGCCAACTGGACTGGATTCAGTCTGAGACCCTGGGCAGAATGGATTCAAGCCAATATCAATAATTGCTTTACTAATTGAGGTTCTTTGTTTAGAATTTACAAATTATAATTCAGGGACTGAGACATCTGCCATTCCCTTTCACAAAAAATTAAAGCACCTGGATGACAGTATTACTATTTTTCAGGTCTTGTTGGTCATAACAGTTTTGAGATATTGGAGTTTGCAACATGCTTGTTTCATATAGTTTGGGGTTTTCCTTTCCCTGTTTTCTTTGGTCTTTTGGAAATTATTGGAACCATGAATACGCTCTGGGTGACCACCTTTGACCAAAGGGAACCCTTGCTCAGTGATACAACCAATTTTATCTGCATTAAAAAGGAGAAGGAGAACTCCACGCTGCCATTTCCCCACTTTATTTGTTCAATAATGTGAAAGCCCAAACCAACTCAGAATTATGCAAAACACCGGGACACAAAGTGCCTAATTACATTCTGACTTCACTGCTTTCTAACACCCCAAGTCAGAATAGGTGAACTATGAAGAACATGAAATAATTGCAATCACGATCACATAAAATGCACTGTACATGATTTTAGAGTGGTTTAGGGCTAAATCTATCTTTAGCTTAGCCCCATGGTATAAAGTCCCATTTGTGCTAATAATTCCACACCCCAGTTCAGGGCAGTGCAACAGAGCTTGATGAAAGCCAGATTTGGGGGGTGACTGGAGTATTTAATTCCTATGGTGCATGAGAAATTCCTCTGACTGAGAAGTCTTGGATATTATTCCACTGATATTACCTCCGGCAGAGCCTCGTTGAACACAGCGGTGAAAATGGAATTGACCTCTCAAGATCTGGGCCTTGCATAGCTGAATTTTCATGATTATACATCAAGATAGAGAACTTTAATTGCTTATATCTATGCAATCCTGTATGAGATCTGCTACAAGCCTGTAGCTATGAGATCTGCTACGAGCCTGCAGTTCAATCCATTTGCTCTTAAAATCGGCTTCTTAAATAAATTTTTAAGAAAACCCTTAGCTCAGTTCTAGCCTTTTATCCTTTATTTATGCTTTGTTTAAAATTACCAGAGTTGCTAAGACTGAGCGAGGTCGCTTTGCACCTCTCAGAAGATGTGTGCACATTAAACATATTGGCAATATTTATTTATTCTGCCATCTGTCCCACCAGCTCCACATTCTCAACAGTTTGGCCTAGAGAGGGCCAAAAATCACCTGAGCATCATAAACCGAGTCCCCGGCTGTCAGTGTAACACATTGAGCCCACAGCTGCTGTCCTGCTGCCTGATTTAATGAGGTTCCCAAAGTATGTGGACAAGGATTGGGGCTCGTGGTTGCCATGGCGATGGAGCGGGCGCTCGGAGCGGGTGTCGGCAGCACCGCGAGCGATGGCAATCAGCTCCCGGCCCATCAGCCGCGGCCCTGCCCGTGCGCGGAGCCCGCGTGGACAGAGCTCTGCCCCACGGCCCGGCTGGGCTCCGCACACGGGACGTGTCCAAGGAGCAGCACCGCACTGAGATCAACACGTTGTGTTTCGCTCTGGCTGTTCTCCGCTGCTTTGCAAACGCAGTGCTTCGTATCCTCGGAACTCCATCACTTCCCTCAGGCTCCAGGAGAAACTCAGAAGCATGGAATCACAGACTACGCTGAGTTGAAAGGGACCCATCAAGAACCAGCAAGTCCAACTCCTGGCCCTGCACAGGACACCCCAAGAATCCTACCCTGTGCCTGAGAGCGTTGTCCAAACTCGGTCAGTACTACATTTCCCAGACGAAAAGGATTCCTCCGTGGTTGACTCAAACATCTCTGAATTTCCCGTCACTTTTTGCACCATTTACTACACTAGAGCAGTATCTACATTTCTGAGGCCAAATCCTTTTTGCTGAGTCACTTCACCTGTTTTCAGAAGACAAATATTGATGTGCAATCTGTGATTCGTATAGAAGTTTCCTCACCCAGAAGGAACTGAACACCAGAGCAGCAATCGAGTGACAGTGAGAGAGCGTGTCATGCCAGGTAATTCAGGTCGGATTCCCACACATTTCCACCACAGCAGACAGGGACAGATTTTTTTCCCACGTATTTTCAAAGCTAAAATGTTTTAAGTGTATTTTTCCTTCTGTGCGGAAGCATGAAAGGGGTAATTTTGCTATTTAAGCATATCTGGAACACTCAAACCTGAATGAAAAGTTGACTCAGACACTCATCATGCCCAAAACCCCCCAACAATTAAACATATTGTAATCATTAGTCCAAATCTCAATCTGCCACCCTATAGCCTTGCGAGATTATTCTTCAGATGTGAAGGAGGCTGCTTCTTGCCCCTTTGCCAGCCCTTCTGACAGGAGCATTCAGACATTGTCTTTCAGCCTCGAATATTAAAGCCCAAACAGCTCCACATCAGAGGGATTAGTCACACATGTTTACATTGCATTGGCCATTCAGCCTTGCTTGTCCTCAGATGGATCTTAACAATAAAGCAAACAGCTCCAGCTACACTGTGCAACAACCAAAGTGAGTGATCAAGGCCTCTGAACAAAGCCAGGGAATTAGAGGGTTTGGAGTTTCTGCGAAAGCAGCAAAAGAAGTCATCAAAGTTGGCACAAACTGACATTTAAGAAAATATCACGTCAAGTCTCAAAGAATGCTCTAAGCATTTTGTAAGGGTAGGTGGAAAAGCACGAGACCATAATGACAGAAGTTCAAGCCCTCTGGGATCATCTTAGAAAATAGGATCCACATTTCAAGTAAAGGAATTCCCCAGCTGAACCCCTCCTCCCCACATGCAAAAGCATCAATAACCAGACCTGTTCTTGAGACGGCATTTTGTCACTCATCAAATCCTCTGTGTCCAGAGAGGGAAAGAAATTCCAAAGGAATTCACCTGGGGAGTAGGAATTTCCTTCTGTAAGAACTAGTGCCATCAGTTTTGCTACAGTTCTGAGCAGATGTTTTACAGTGAACGCTGCTCACTGAAATGGAGCCTTCAGAGCCAAGCCCTGAGGAACTGAGTTGCACCAGCGTTGCAGTGAGGACAGCATGGTCCGTGTCACTCTGTGGTTTGTCACTCATCAAGGTCAGTGCCAGTGCAAACACAGCCCACACAGTTTTATTTACAGCTGCAGATTTATTTTATGCCATTTACCACAGCCACAGGTTTCATCAGGGATGCCTTACAGCCTGGATTTCCTCATCAAAATGATGCCATCCTCAAAGATAGGGGGCTGTTTTCTAAACTTCCATGTCCAATTTTCCTGTGGCAGCTACAGTGGCCAAGGGATATCTACAACTCGTAGCATTGCCTCAGCTAAAGGAATTTGTGACTTGGAGCCAATCCAAGACACGCTGATCTTCAGAACAAAACCCCCTGCTCTGCTGGTGCTCACTGCCAGTCCTCGTCAGCCCTACCACTCACTGCAAGAGGAGATTAAAGGCAAAGGCACATCCAAAGTCTCTCCGGTGAGGAGTGAAGCATTTCAGCACTGCGCCACAGTGACACGTCTCCTCCTGGCAAACCTGTCCTTGGCAAGAGGCTACTGCTGCCATGGTGTTTCATCTTGATCTTTTCAATCAAATTGGGTCTTGTGGCATTTTTGTGACATCTCTGGCTTCCTTTGAGTAATGGGCATGGATAAAGTTAGGAAACAGAACGTACAGTTCACTTGGAAATGGTGCTGAGGGCTGGTAACATCTTACCCTGTGACCACATGGGCTTCAGAGGCCAGTCATGAAATGCTTCAGTTCATGCAGAACACCCTCCCACTCTTCACGCGGGGCCTGGCCCCAGCAAGCAAAGCCAAGACTGGGAGATCAATAACGACCTCTCCACCTAACCAGATACCCACACTGCTTTGATTGCCCAGCCGATCAAAACTGTGTCTGCTCTACCTGACCCCTTGTGCAGTATTTTCATGATGGTCAATCCTCATTTAAACAGGAAATAAAACTAATGGCACTGACCCTCCTGCCATTGCAAAGGCAGAACATCTGCTTTATTGAACTTGGAGGAACTTGGTTCAAGGTTCAGAACACACCTGAAGGAAAAGGTAGCACATTCCTAACAAAAACTGACTCAGCTGCCCAAGGGCAGAAAAAGGAACAATTGCAATGATGACTGAGACATTCAATTTACAACAGGAGCACACAGACAGGTGGAAAAGTATGAAAGATAGCTGATCAGCTCATTGCTTTCCATACTGCACGCTGAGCCTTTCCTTCCACCAGGAACCTCTCACATGGCTTCAACTTCAGATTGATCAGCCCAGACCATCCACTGGGATGGCAGCAGAAACTTCCTGTAACAGAGCATTGGGATGAACAAATTAATCAAAGCCATCCCTGAAAACCTAAAGCTGGTTACCACCAGATAACCATCTTAAAACCTCATAGTGTAATCCTGCTCATTTATTTCTGCAGTGGTAATTTCAACACAAAGCATTTCTCTAAAGCTGAGTGGTCCAGAAAACTGTGGCCTGGTATTTGAATTTTTTTTTTTTTTTTGTCTTTCTATTTTATGGAATATACAGAAACTTTAAAAAAAAGTTTTTAAATGTTTGAGATTGAGGTTGTTCTTACAATGTACAGACTCTGGATTTGTAGTAGTAAATGAGAGCTCTGTTCCATCTTCTGCACAAAGACGCAATTCTGACTTCCCTCCCAGCTTGCATATTAAAAGTTAACTTCAAATCCCTTCATGAAATGGATGTTTATTCTGGGGGGTTTTATTTGCAGTTTTTGGCATAGTATGATTTGGTTTATATTTACTTTTCCCCACCATAGCTATAATTTCCTCTTTCAGGATAGTGAAGTGTTCTCTAATTGGCTTTTATTTTGCTTCATACACTCTTTGCACCTCATAACAGAGCTTTGAAGAGCTCCCACCCTGCTGTAAGAATTCCTACAGAGGCTGTACTTGCTGTAAAATATGATGGCATTAGTTAAGCGATACGATTCTCCGAACACATCTCACTGACATCAGCCTCCAGGAGCCTGCATTCCAGGGAAGCATCACTCCATAATAAGTCCATATACAACAGGGAGTGATGTGATCAGAGCGTGTCCTACTGAAACACTTGCTCTTATGAAGTCCATGAATATTGCTTTTAAGTGTTAAAAAAGTAATCTGTTCTGGAAAGACACTTATGAACAGAAAGGGGGAAAGAATACTCTCTGATCTCTTGAGCCGAGCTCTCAAGACATCAATGACTGTGCACTCATTTATAATCTCCACTAATTTACTGGCTGCCCTAGAGACACACTTTGATCTTTGGGAAGATCTACTGTATCTCTCTGCTTTGCAACAGGCAATAAAAACTGTAACCCTCATAATAAAGTGGTCTAAATAATGTAGTCATAGCATCTAGCCCCCAGTTCATCAAGGAAGATGCCACCTTGCACTCTACATTCTTGGCATGAATATTCATCACCAGCATGGGAAGGCTTGGCTGTGCACAACAAGTTTTGTAGTAGATGTCCTTTCTCTGCAAGTACATGTGCAGTGTGAAAGTCTGTATAATTAATGTCAAGGATCACTGCTACACTTGGAGCTGAGGATGGGAAGCAAATGCAGTTTGCTTCCCAAAGCTGGCTGGCTGGTTGGTCAGATTGCTGTCATCAGAGACTGTGTGATTCAGGTTTATTAATCTTGGGCGTTGGGAGCACATGGCAGCACCTGCCATTGCTCTGCAGGAGGTGACACGGCAAGCTCGGAGCAGGGGCTGCTGTGCGGAGCTGTGCTGGCAAAAGGAGCCGGCTACCGTGGGTGAGGCTGAGGGGCAGCGCTGCTGCACGTCCAGCACTGAAACACCCCTGCTCCCCCACCTGCAGCCCCCAGAGCTCCAGCAGCACCACCTTCTGACACAGGCAAGAGGCTCCTGCTTGCCAGGATTGGCTTCCAGTCTCCTCCTGCTGACCCAGGAGAGCTCACTGCTCTCACTCGTGCTCTGCTCTCTCCTGTTTCTCTGGCGTTCTGCCCACTGTCCCTGAGAGCACCATACACCCACGGAGCTGACACTGCCACTCGCCCTGCCTGGGTGTCACCCCCTTCCCCCCGCATCCCTACAGCTTCCTTTTGTCATCAAAGCCCAGCCCAGTGACCAGCAACCTCAGGAAACTAGCTCTGCTACAGAACAGCCCCATTGTGCACCTGGTACTCAGGGCAGCAAAGAGGTTTTCCAGAGCAGGAATATTCTCTGAAACCTCTGTTCTCACCAGTGGAAGTGGGATGCTCTGCACTGCTGAAGAAAACAGGTTCAGAAAGCCCAAATAAAACTCAGAAAAAAGCAAGGCCCCAGAGCTGACAGACATTTTTTAATATTTTGAGGTAAATAGTGAATAAGGCTTCCAAGCAAACACTCTTAGAATTAGCCAAGATTATGAATGTTTCAAGACTGTAAAACAATAAAAATCAAAGCCAAATATAACAGCATTATTTAGCATATGGTACAGATAGAGGAAGGAAAAGAAAGTAAGTCCAAGAGCTAAAAGTTCCCCATTATAACTTCTGAATCTGTAGATCCTTTGTACAACTTTCATCAGAACAGCAGCAAGCAAATCCAACTATTGGGGCTACAGGAAATCCCATGGGAAGCATTTTTCTTAATTGTGTATCTAAATTTCATTTTGCTGGAATAAAATGGATTAAATGTTTTCTGCAGTTAGAGGAGTGAGGCCTAGAGCACCACCAAGAATCCCAGATCTCCTGTGCATTCACTTTCTGTCACCCAGGGTCACTCTGGAAGAGAGATCCAACTCAGAGCAGGATTAATGGCTGCACGTTTGTGTCAGCCTGGCTTTGTCACGTCGGGAGCAGCTTTCCAAGCCAGCGTACCTGTCTGGGAATCGTGCTCTTGACAAACAGCACAGCGCATCCCCACAATCTCTTGGTGGGATGCTTCCACCTACAGCTGGAAATAGAGAGTGAATTGCCCACCTGCAAGCCAGTCAAAATTGAAGGGAGAAGCAGATTTGCCGCTGACTTTGCAGAGGTCCCTTTGCACCAGCGCAGGTGTCACACAGGAGCTGGTTTGTTCCCTATGAGAAAGCACCTCTTCAGTGTCAGCAGTGAAAGAACAGCACCCGTGCCCCCAGACCTGCCCACACTTGTTGATCCGTGGCTGTGAGAGACAGCACATGCATGTCATGGAAAATGACAGAACACGCATCTGGATGCCAAAAAGCATTCACTGCAGCAGTTGCTCTGGGAACTGTCTTTCCCACTGACTAGCCGGATACACGAGGCTGGAAATATTACCATAGGATAGGCAGATCCAACAGCAAGTTAAAAGTTAACAGAAAAAGAAGAAACACAACGGTATTTGGATAAAGAGAATTATAAACACAAATATACCTCCTGTCCCAGAGGTATATTTGTGTTATAACAGACCCGCACACGCTTGAAAGTAAAACAGAGAGAACTGAATTTTCACATGCAAGCAAAGCCAAGAGGAGACAACACAGCGAGAGGCATCAGCACGGAGCTCAGCACGCTCAGCATGGGAGCCTGGCTGCAGGAAACAGGGAGACGGCACAAGGGAGGGCCACAGAACAGCTCCCACAGTCACAAAGGAGAGGAAACAGGGATGCCTTTTCTGGTGGAAAGGGCAGATGCAAAGGCCTGGTGTGATTTCTCCATGGGCTTTCTGCTTTCTTGTGAGTGCTGTGACCAAAATTAATGACCAAGCAGGCAGAGCTAATCACTCACAGTGGTGTCCCTACATGAGCTATTCATACCCAGTAAAATTTTACCTCACGTTTACTCTGAACCTTTCATCCTAAGAATGTAAGTGTTCTTTGCAAAACTACAACACAGAGATGGGGCCCAAACCACCGGATTTATTAGAATTAATGATGGATACTACCCAGAAGCCAGTCCTAGACCAAACACCGATGCATGCAGTCATTCTCTCAAACAGAAACAGAGATGCCCTGTGATGTTTCTTCACAGCAACAGACTGGGGGGAAGGAGGAACCCAATGTGATCAGGTTACAAGGAGGGAATATCTGGGTGGGCAACATTTAGTTTTCACTACAGGAGGAATGTGAATAGGCTCCAGGAGAGGCACTGGAGAGATTATTCTTGCAGGTCAGTTTGTTGAGATGTTGCTGTCACACAATGCCACCTGTGGCCATTGAGCAGGCACCCTGGCCATCGCAGGTGTGCGTCCCAGCTTTCCCAGCAGCACAGCAGCACGGAACGTTTGCATCCTGGGAACAGGAGCATAGGCTTTGGCCAGAGCTCAGCTGGGCCGTGGCTGAGAGGAGCGAGACAGAAGGAAAAGGGCAGAGGGTGCATTTGAAAGAGAGAGCTGGGGCACAGGAAGGGGAGCAGGGAGAGTCAGTCTGGCTCTTTGGTGACCACAGCATGGAAAAGGAAGAGCTTTCCTGTCGCTGCTGGGCAGACTCCCTATCCCTGTTCCTGGATGCTGTACCGGTCGTGATTTCCCTCCAGGATGATGGTTTGCTCAGCAGCAGGAGCTGCTCTGGCCATGCTCTGGTTTTGCTGGAGCACTGGGAAAGGCCACGGTCATTTCACTTCATCTCCTGCTCCAGGCAACTGCCTCATTTGCCTGAGCCTGGAGGGGAACCCAGCTCAGTGTTATTGTCAAGATGTCATAAAAATAATTTATTCAATACCAAAAGACTCCTCAGTCTGATCAGTCTGACAGACATTAGATGCTCCATGGCTTTTGTTGCCCTGGTAGAAACCCAGAAAAATGATGGTCAAAGAACTGAAGTACTATGGATTGCACTAATGAAACACAGGAGAACCTGATCCTGTAATTTGCCATGGATAAATGAGCTGTTTTCCCATTCACACCACATCTTTGTCAACCATTCCTTTTGGAAAGGCTGAATCTCCATGACTATGGGTGAAAGAGCTGATATTAACTCATGGCAAATAACAGGTACAGAAGTATGTAAATAACAAAGTGGCTTTCCAGTAAGATGCTCAGACTCAAACATGTATTAATATTTTTATTTTTCTAAATCTTCTTTTATTTTTAGGGGAAAAGAATAGAAGTGGAGAGCAAAGCCAAGCCTGTTTGTGTCCTGGAGTGAGCACACACACGGCCGAGCACAGCTCCCTTCTCTTTTCTGTGGCTCCAGGGCCACCCTGGCCTCACTTTTCTTCCCACAAAGTATTTCAATGCTGTTGCAATCTCTTTCTCAACTTTGCAAAAACTACTCAAACACTCTTCAGAGTGGTATTTTAAGAATTTCAGTTTTTTGGCTTTCCTTGTATACGATTGGTATTTTCCCTGTTAAAAGTTTACTATTTCTGCCTTGCTGCACTGTGCCCCTGTTCTGGAATTTCAGACACCTCTGGTGTGAAAATGAAAACTCCACCTTAACTGGGAGACAAGGATCATATGCCATTTGCTGGAACAGGTTTCACACCAAAAAGGAAGCACGGAACATGCTTCTTCCTCATAATTACCGTGGAATTTGTGCAGAAGGAATCTGACACAATCAACAAAAATATGAACAAGAAGAAATACGTGTTAATGAAATATCATGTATTTGGAATTCATACAGGGATCATGACAGCTTAGAGGACGCACACGCTTGAAACTCCAGCTGCAATCATGCTATAATTTTAGCAGAAATGGCCCCATCACTGAGCAAAATGACATGGTATAAAGTGATAACGTATTGAATTAAGAAAACTTTTTGGAAAATGATACTGGATGTTCTTTTCCTAAATGGATGGTCATGTTTAATTAGGTTTAAGAGCAAATATGGCAAGGGATCCTCACACACAGAGTAGACTGCTGTTAACTTTGGCTGCTTCCTGAATTTTCAATGAGATCTTCACTATAAAAACCACGTTACCATTGCAAACATTAGGGAAACTTGCCTTCCTGATCAAAGAATGCCCCCTTTTGGAACATCCCAATCCCAGAGAACACAGCTACCGCACCAAGGTGGTTCTGAACACCACAACCATGGATTAAGACATTTTTTCCTTTTGGAGGAGCATGCTGTGCAGGTTAAAGCCAGAGTTCACTTCATGCCCCTCACCCATGCACTGTTATAGAGGCAGAGCAACGTTCACCGCTCCTGTGAAGCCCTGCCAGCCCACGGCTGCACCAAGCCTCTCGTTTGTGGCATTTGCTTTTCCTGACCAGTTTTACAATTCCTTTCTGACTCTATTGACTTTTCAGCACGGCATTGAGCTTCATTTCGAAAGCAGCAGCCAGGAAAAGCTGATGACCCAAAATGGTACTGTTCAAGCTCGTGACGGGCCAACCAATCCCTTCCACCCAGGGAGTGCAGGGTTTTGCCTCTCAGCTCGGCCAGGACAGGAAGCCTGAAGGCTGCACTGGTGGCAGCAGCAGCAGCAGCTCTGCCCCACTCAGGATCTTTGCACGTGGGTGGCAGTCCCATTTTCCCCTTTTCTCTCTCCACTTTTCTCTGTAGAAGAGATGGCAGCTTCCTTCCAGTCTAGGACAAGATATTTCCCTGTGGATCAAGTGCTCAAGAAGAGGGGAGCACAAGGGAAGTGCTGGCAATCGCCTCTGGCCTTTACGAGGGTGAGAGTGACTGACAGATGAGCCAGGACTAAATCTCTGAAGACAAATCTTGGGGCTCTGACCTTTAAACAATACCAAATCCCTCTGAAAAAAAAGTTAAATTCAAGGCTTAAACTTCTGAGGTGGTCTTTAGACCATTTCAGATCCAGGGGTCCAATTTTAGAGCAATTCTTTTCAGCACTATTTTGTTTCGGCTGGGGAAAAAAAAAAAATAAAAAAATCCAGGCACTACTTTTAGACTGACAGGAATAGGGAAGCAATATGGGCACATTCTAGCAGCTGGAAAAATTATGCCTAGAATTAACCAATATAAGTGGCCAGCATAAAGCAGGGCTGATCTTTTCTTTGGTTTTTGTGTGGGGTTTTTCTGGGTTTTGTCTGTTTTTTGTTGTTTTATTGTTTTGTTTGTTTGGGGTTTTTTGTTTGGTGTTTTTGTGATTTTGTTTGGTTTGGTTTTTTGTTTGTTTGGTTGGGTTTTTTTTTTTGTTTTTTTTGTTTTTAATGCCACGTATCGAGGCTTTATTACAGCCCCACACTGCACCTCGAGCAAGGGATGTCCAACTGCATCTTTTAAAAAGCACTGCATTTTGAGAAACATAAGAACACATTAACAACAGAATTAAGTAACTGGCACTATTTGTCACCCCTGCTTTTTGAATTCCCATTGGCTTTTCTTATTTTCTCTCCCTCCCCTCCCCAGAACAAGATAATTAGACAGAAGCAAATAAGATGTACAGAGCTAGAAAACAGAAGAGCCTGACATGTGTAGTGCATGCTGTCAGCCATATGGCATTCTATATATATTGTTACAGATGAAAATTGTACCACACACTGCGCTGTACATTAACACTGGAATGGTATACAGTAATTCACAGGCAGAAACTGATACTATCTACTGTGCTGGCTAATAGATTTTTGAAGTTTTCTCCATAGCATTTTATTTTAAATGACAGTGTTTTCTATTAATGGGTGGGCACTGTCAATTTGTTGACCCCGGCCGGGAAGGACGTCTTTTTGTTCCGATGGCAGCCATCATTTCTGTGAAGTGATGCATGTAAAAAAGCCAGGAAATGCAATTCACCTCACACGCGGCTGTCACTCAAGCTGACATCTACATGTTGGACTATTTTCTCAAAGTTTTCTCCATGTGACCTGCAAGTTAAAGATCAGGGAGGTTACCTTCATGCAGCCCATCCATGTGTCAATCATTCCCACCTAAAAATGAAAGTTACAAATAAACTGCAGCTCTATTTATACTCTGCTGCCTGTCCCATCTTTTCCACGTCAATCTGGCCGTCTCTCATTACAGCTACATCACACTGCCCCCCTCCCTGCTTTGTGTATCCCAGATTACGAGTCTTTGTTTTTCTGCCGCTGTCCTTCTGAGCGTGTAAAGCCCTTAATGCCTTGGCTCTCATTTTCACCCTGTAGAACTTTGAAAGGAAACTTAGAAACATATTAGTGGTCTTTTAAAATCAAAGCATGGCTACAAATCAAACAAAAACTCCCTTCTCCGTGCAGACACACAAGGCAAGTAAATAAAACCCTGAAGCTGAAGTGTCTCAAAGGGAGCAGGTTAACATTAGATACTGGGAAGAAATTCTTCCCTGTCAGGGTGGGGAGGTCCACAGAGAAGCTGTGGTTGCCCCATCCCTGCAAGTGCCCAAGCCCACTTGGGGCACCCTGGGATAGTGGAAGCTATCCCTGCCCACGGCAGGAGGAGGAATGAGATGAGTTTTAAGGTTCCTTCCCACCCCAAGCATTCTGTGATTCTGTGATTTTGTTCTTTCTGTGCTGGCTGTTAGAGCCCGCTGAGGGTCCTGTGTTTTCCAAAGTCCTTGGTGTACCACTGTCACTGCCCAGTGGAGATTAGGTGTTTTATACCTGCTGAAATGGACTTGAACAGAATCACACCAAGGGAAAAGAAAGTATAACCGAAAACCAAAAACATTACTGAAAACCATCTCCCCCAGCATTCAAACTTCTTCCTGTATTTAGAAAGATGCTTCATAAAATCCTGACTCTTCCTAATTAGCAGGGGCAACTCTGTTCCCTGAACCCTGAACTGAAGAATAAGCTGGAAACTGCCCAAGAAATCTTGAATTACTTCAGCTAGGACAAAACTTGGGAAGACATTGGGTCCTCACCATCAAATCCAATGGCTTGGGATCAAGTTCCTGGTACTACCCAAGGAGATTGACTCATCTGAAATACCCACAAAACCAGAATTTAGAGGAGAAAGAGGGAAGATCTAAGTAACAGCTTCCTCTCAATTACCGAGCAGGACCATACAATTCCTTGTTTTACTTACATTTTCTTACCAAACATCTAGCCTGGGTTTCAGACATTTTGTTTCACTGTTAAATCCCAGTTCCCATTGGGAGACAAGGTGAATCATGTCAAGGTAGACAAATTTAAAGCCTCATCTTCATGCAGGCAGCAAATTTACTCACAACACTCTTCAAATGTGGTACATGGGGTTTTCCAGCCTTGGCCATACCCAGGGAATTCAGAAGTGAAAGAATATTTTCTGCCTGTCTTCAAAGGAGTGTATTTCCAAGCACCATCCTTTGGGAAGTGCCTTATCTGCCAGGCAAAAATAAGCTGGTGCAGTGCAAAGAGCAGAAAATGAAGCAGATTACTTCCATATTTTTGGCTGGAAATGTTATGTCAGGTAGCCCCTCTCACAATCCATCTCTACTGCTCCATCAGTATTTGAGTACTTCCTACAAAGAGGAACTGGCTTCATGAAAAACACGCATGGCAAGTACACAGAAATGTCTCCATATATCCAAATACATCTCTGAATATCTCAGCAGCTGGGTTATTCTTCTTAGTGGTGGGGAATGCAAATTCCAGACTTCCCAGGCAGAAGAGGGGATTGAACCCAGGTCTCCTTCATGCTAGACAAGCATCCAACTCCTGAATGTAGCCAGGCTGGGACCACCACTTCCCTGGTTTCTTCTTTGCTTCCAAAGATTTCATTTGAAAAGTGGAGGTGAAAAAAAAAAAAAAAAAAAAAAAAAAAAAAAGGTTTAAACAGGTTTTATTTTTAC
>VZRN01001895.1:498257-523110 GCA_013397935.1 Dasyornis broadbenti
AAAAAAAAAAAAAGAACGGTTTGATCACGTTGTATTTTCCTCTACAGTTTTAGTCTGGCTGCCAAATTCGGGCTGGGGGAGGAGGTGACCCAGCCAGAAGCACAATATGTTCGGTCTGCTGCGGCTTGCAGTGGATGAGTTCCTCTGGGCCTGCCAGAAGGGGCTGCACGCCCTCCACCAAAGCCCCTCAGCCATGTGCCAGGACTCGCCCGTGGCTGTGCACGGCTCCAGGTCTGCCCTTAACAACAACCAATGGAAATATTTTGATCCTTCGTCTGAGAGCGCCCAGAGAGAGGTTCCTGCAACGTGCCCTGAACTCCAGAGCAAGAAATAGTGCCCAGACTTCTCCTCCTCCAGCGTGCTGTGTTTTGGATGAAGCTGAAACCTGTGTGGTCCTGCCCGAGCTCTCCAGGGCTCCATCCCACCAGTGATGTGGCTGTTACCCCAGCGGTGTCCGTGCCCTTCCCCAGCCGTGCCACAAGTCCTTCCTGCATCACGCTCACAGCCTGCTCTCTGCAGCAAGGAACTGCCAGCACCAAGCCCTGCTCGTTCCCTGGTCATCCCCACCCCGCCCAGTGTCCTGACCCGTGGAACATCCCAGAGCCAGCTGTCCTGAAGAGCTTGCAGCTGTTAGGAGAATGTCTCTGGAATGAGGAGGTGCAGTGTGCACCCTGCTTCAGCTTGTCTCTCCTGAGAGCAGATCTCCTCCTCTGGGCTACAAATGTGAGGAATTCCTTCTGTTTTCCAACGCAGCTGAGCACTGAGGATGGTGTTTTCACAAGATGGTTTGTAGGAACTGGGGCTGCATTAAATGACATTTTACAGCTATTTTGACTAAATTGCTGTTTACATTTCAGACTTTCAAACCTACACAAAACAGTGTGAATTTACCATTTAATCAAAGAATGGGCTCTGGGTATTTTGATTTAGGAGATCCAGCATGCCCCAGCATCACGTGAGCTGCCCACACTCACTGACCACAGGCCTGTGCTCCCCTCTGCTCACGGGAGGGCTCGGGCACAAACCCCCCGACACAGTGAGTACCTTCATCATTTCTTGTGTCTCAGCTGGAGCACAGCGGAATGGGCTGGGAAACAGGAGGAGTAAAATATTGCAGTGAACTTTTAAACTAAAATAGCAATAGAGAGTTGGATAATTAAATGGGAAACCAGATCCAAATGTCAAATAAGGAGGGAGACATCAAAGAGAAACAGAAATCTCTGATAAAGATCAAGAGAGAAAACTAAAATTTTTATGGCATATGCTGACAAATGGCTGAAGTAAAATATAACAAAGTAACTTGGTTTAGCAATATTTCTACAGATTGTCTGAACTACACTGCTGCAGAGATCAAAGGATAGAGCTGGAAACAAAATACCAAAAGAAATGACACACTACCCTTCTACCTCTTCCCCCTCCTGCCGACCCCCCTCCTATTTAAATTCATATTTCAAGCCCAGGACTCGGAGGCTGAAAATTTGTAAGAGTTTCTGGAAAGGTCACTCCATCAACTGGGCAAGTGGGAACTTTTTATTTGAAATTTCTTTGCAGTATCCTGTTATTTTCTGTCCGCATTTGAAAGGCGTTCCGAGGGCAGGTCCAGGCAGTCTCCAGCTTGGATCTCCTCTCAGCTGAGCACCAGATTTTCCCTGGGACGCTCAGCTCTCCTCTGCCTTTCTGTGTGGGGCTCAGGCACATGGCTCCAGCAGATGGGTTTGCTGCAGTTTTTTTCCCAACAATGCTCCCATTGTTGTTACTGAAACTTCTCCTGCTTGAGCCCAGTCCCCGTTAAGTGCAGATTAATCCCCTGGTTCTGATGACTATCCTCTATCAACACTCACCATTTGTGGGCATCCTCGAAAAAGAGAATAATTTCTTATTTTTGGTTGGCTTTGCTGACTTGCTTATCACTTTATCATAACACTCCAGCTAAATATATTTCTCAATTGAGGCATTTTGAGCATTTTGTAAATAAAACAGCTATCTGTAATTTATTTAAAGTTTATTTGCAGTAATCTCGAATGCAGGGAGTCTGCGAATTACTTTTTTTGTTCCTGTTTTTCAATTACTTAAAAATTAAAAATGAAATTTCATGAGGAAAAAACCCTGGTTTTGCCATTCTACTTGAAAGCCAGCTCTCCAGATAGCTGCTTTTCTGTATTATCAGGAGACTGTGAGATAAAGATTATCTCTGACTATTCTCCTCCTACACAAGAACAAAGACTCTTAATAAATGAAACTTGGATTCTTCCTCCTCAATGAAAAAAGATTGCACTCAAAAACAAGATAGCCAGGTGAAATCCTGGAGCAGATGTTACCTGCAGGACTAAACCAGGTCCAATGATCCTTTCTGCCTTCAATCAAGCACAAGATTTGGTGGGTGTAGCAGACGGACCATCTACCTGCTGCAAACGTGGGAGAGTTAAAAGGAAATTGCAAGTCCACTGGAGGGCAAGGCTTGACAGGAGGCACAAACATTGAGAAGTAAAGTGCTTCAGCCAGTTTCAAATGTCTGCTTGGTTAAATACAAAATTACTCTTCAGGCACTCCTTGAAAGCTGGGAGAGAATAAAACACCCTCCTGCACCATCAAATGTGTGCAAAATGCCGCAGAGTCCCCCTGGAGCTCTTGTGTTCCCTTGGGTCCCAGTGCTTCCCCGGGAGCTGGCAAACGCCAGTTCCCATCTCCAGCCCCCCAAGGGCAAGGCAGACACAAGGCAAAGACAGGTCACAGCACCAAACCCTGACAGCAGGAAGAGGATGTTTATTGCTCTCCAAAGCACCTCCCCTTGCACGAGAGATGGATTAGATGTAACTCTGGGTAGCGCTTAAAAACCCCTGCATCCAGTCAGGAGAAAGGGATTGCTCAGGATCACAAGGGTTAATTGCTACACTGTAGCAAATGGCCGGGTAGGAAAGGACAGCAATGACTTGGACTGGTGGAGACTCACCCTAATATTCACCAATTCAATGTTTATTAGCAGACACCACCAGAAATGAAGTGCATCCTAACTCCTTTTGATCCTCCAGCTTGCATGGCTGCCATGAAGAAAGTTCAGCAAAATAAACGGTTGGTTTTAGGAAGCCATTTGTCCCCTCTGTATAACATACACTGACATTTCCTCCCTGTGAACCATCTTTTGCCATTTATTACACTCATCCACTGAGTCTTTCCTCTGGTGTCTTTGTATTTATAGTTCTGTGTCTTCTTCTTTTTTTTTTTTTTTTTTCCCTCATTGCCTCTTAGGACTGTGGAGTCAAAAAACAAATGTGGTGCCAGAACTGACAACTGCCATTGGATTCTTCCAGGGCTTCCTAATCTGCTTCTGGAACATCCTGGAATAAATCTCATCGGAGCGGTATGAGCCTGGGTTTTCACATGATAAAATGTGAGAGCAAACTTCGGACAGTCCCTGCAAAATAATAGAATTTTGAGGGACTTTTTGAGGACATCTGGTTCATCCCACGGCACAAACAGGATCGTGATACCCAATGACTTTGGAGGCCAACCCAGTTCCACAGATGGGGACACCACAACCTGTCTGAAAGAGCTATTCCAATACTTTGCCTACCTCTTGTCCTGTAAAACCCCTCTAGATTTAAGACGATTTAAAATCAAGCTGCAAGTCCTGCATTTAAAAAAACCAAAACTCCTATTAATGATATTTTTTTAAAAAAGGAAAAAATAATCCGGTCTGCGTAAAAACTCTTCATTCATGGCTGTATACTGGCAGAGATTTTCAAACTCCAAGAGCAAGGAAGAAATCCACCGCTGCTGCTGACAAGCAATAAGAATTCTTTGCTAGACAATAAAGCTTTTCATTTTAATTCCCTGTGACTTCAAGTGGTTTTGGTTTCACACTTCACTACCCCAGTTTACTTGGAAACAGAAGAGGTGGCACGTAACAGTACACAGCATTCCAGGACACTTCCAATACCAGACAAATCCCAAATACCTGTCTGAGACTCCATGGCAAGTGTCTGCCTTGTTTCTACATTGAACATGGAGTTTAGTACATGTATTGCTGGGAAATTGTTGCTCAGTGGTAGTAATTAATGGAAGTAATTAAGTTTCCAGATTATAAAGCAAGTGATAATGAAGTGTTGATTGTTGCAGGTGAAGGAACGAGGATGGCACTGTGTCCAATGGGGAGTTTGGCGCCTGAAGCTGTAACAAGCACAAAACTTCATAAATAAATGATTTTCTACTCTTCACTTCTACCTAAAACAACTGGAAGAAAAACAACAAACTTGAAACAGATCTTGATCTTGGTTCCAGCAGCCTTACATAAATTTAATACAAAATTACATCATTTCAATACAGTTTAAACCAGGATGAGTACATTGCAGACTGGTCATAAATCCTGTTTTCTGATTGAATTAATGACCAATACATGTCCAATTACAAAATTCCTCATTCAATTCGTAATTGATAACACTATAATCTCCCCTCAGTTTAAACCACTTTTTAATCTTAGGCAGAAAAAAAGATCTTAACACAGCTTTGTTTCCCGTGCTGCCTATTGTTTGGCTAGAAAGGGATTTGTGATTCCTTTCACTGTCCTTCCATCCCCAGGATTACGTTTGCAAGAATTATATGAAATTTCAGAGAGAAAAAAATACCTGAAAATGAGCAATTCTAAGTAGTTTATGGGGAAAACAGAGAAGGGAGAAAGGTGGGAGAGGAAAACAATAAATTGATTTTTGATGATTTCAGAAGGGCTGAAGCATTGCCTAGAGCCATGATCCATGCTCCATGATCCATGCTCCATGATCCATGATCCATGCTCCATGATCCATCTGTCCCTGCTCAAAGCTCACCTGGGAACTTGCAGGGTGATGGGGTAACCTGAGCGGCTCTCGGGTCCTGCCCACAGAAGCCGGTGCACCGAGCCCGAATGGAACAATGGCAGCAGCAAAAGCCTGAGAGGCAGGGACTGTGACCCTGCACAAAGGCTCCTCTCCAGGGATCTCCCTCCCGCTGGAAGGAGCTGCAAGAGGCTCATCAGCGGCCTCTGGAGCGTAACCTGCGAGGGCTGCGCCGGGATCTGATGGCTGAATGGGATCGGATACACCGAGGCACAAAAGTCACCTCCTGCCTCGGCTGCTACGTGACCCCGCTGCTCTCAGTGTGCTGCCACTTCAGGATTGGGTTTCTCCTATCACCTGGATCAGTCAGGGATGCACAGACGGAGAAAGGAAGAAGCAAAAATGGTGTGGACAACGTTCAGCTTCAGTTTAGAGAACGCTTTGTCTGGCTGCTTCTCCCCTTCAGCACCCCCATCTCTGCAGCAGCAGCATCCAGTACCAGCAGGGCGCGATGGGAGCCGCCTGGGCTGGCTGCTCTCCGCGGTTTCCCGGGATGCTGCTTCCCACAGAGGCAGCCTGCCCTTGAGGAGAGCCCTCCTGCCACCGGCCAGGCACAGCGCAGGGAGGGGCTCCCCCACCTCTGATAGAGCTCGGGCCCATTCAAACGCAGATAAAAGGGCGCATTCACTCCCATGCTCCAGGTTGTAAGACGATCACCCACAGGTCTCAGAGCAGAATTTTCCCACAGAGCTGGGGAATACCCTGGGAGTTTCCTGCAGTTTGGGAAATGAGCTGCGGTAGGGATGGTTAGCAAACTGGATGGAGCCATAGTCCATGCATAGATGCCAAAGCTGTGGATGAAAGTTGGGGATAACAACTGATCTTAGATATTCCAAAAAAAAAAAAAAACCCCAAAAACCAAACAAAAACCCACTGTGCGAGAAGCCACAGAACAGCTGTTGGTTATTGATGACAATAAGATCATGACATCAGGAAATTGGCATTTAGAGGTACAAGAGTTATAATTAATCTCCGGCAACTGTTACCAGCACCAGTTTAGAGCAGAGGACTCCAGTGAACTCCAACAATGGCAAAAAAGCCTCTGCAAACACCTCCATGGGCATGTGCACAACGTCCCTCTTACCCACAATCCAGTGTAAAACAAACATGAAGATATTAAGCGGAATTATCCAAAACTTCTCAGTCAGGTCTTCAAAAGCACAGGACTGAATTTGAAGGCCTTTTATTTTTTTCTCTGTTACACACCTTCAGGGTAGACCTTTCTCCACAGCCACAAAGACTTTATTTCCTCTTATTTTATTACATATAATCTGACAGTCTCAGAAATAAAGCTGGAATCTAAAAATCTGGAATGTGAACAATGCAGCAGTGCTGTGACTGTCCTTGGAGACATCAAGGCAGGCTGCAGTGCAGTGAAGAGGGCACTGAGACAAAATCAATGAACGCATTCCCCACGAAAAAAATCTCAAAAGAAATAACACCAAATTTAAGTCAAGAATTTAACCCAAAAAATACAGAAAACAGTTTTCAAGGAGCAAAAAATGAGAGCTATTGAGAGGGAAACTACAGAGGACTGTGGCCTAGAGTAGGATTATAGGCTTTTGGCTCTGATTCTAACCATGAGTAAGGATTAGCCTTGATTACACAATGGCTCTGCTACTATTAGTGATTTGCTCACTTGCCAGTTGCAATAAAAGCAATGCAAAATATATTTAGTTAATTTTGACACCAGAAAAGCAGCCACAGAGCAGTTATTTAATCAAGATTATGGGAGAAAAGCCCCATTTTTTGTTATCTTCCAGAAGTAGATGCAGAGTCTGTTTTCACTCAGATCAATGTCATTATGCACATACTGCCATTCCTTCCAAAATCCCCTCTGTCTTTACCGCACATAAATAAACCCAACCAGACTCTAACCTCAATCTCTGAGGCAATGCTTCCAAAGCACATTTTGTCTGTAAAAAGTCAAGGTGCAGTTTGACTCAAATAATCTTTCAGCAGAATCAACCAAAACCATTTGCACTCTCTTCTCACATGGATTGCCTGAAACTCGAGATTTCCAAAGGTCCACAGTCCTGGTAGGTGGGGAACTCATCTGCAGCATAAACACTCCTGCACAGCAGCAGAGGTGTCACCTCCAGCAGTCATTTCATCCAGGGGCTCACCACATTTTTAGTCAGACGATACCACCACGGAGGGTCATAAAAAGACTGAGCTCTATATTGCAGTTTGACAAGCAGATAAATGCACAATAAATTGCTCCCTCAATAAATTACGTTAAGGTCTGATTTTAGGATTAATAGGATTTGATAAGTTCCCAGAGATGCTGCAAGTCAATATGGAATAGGTTTCAGACTTCCTTTAGAGCATCTCTCCCCTGTATGTCAAAGCAAAGAGTCATTAGACCCAAGCCAGATCCCGCTCAGCCCTTTCCCTTTCAAACCGAGTACTCCATGTACTGGTTGCTGACTCCTGCTCCTACTGGTGTTCTCCGGACCAATGGAAAAAATTAATGGGGCTCCTGCCCCATCCATCTAGAACTCAATTCACCTGAGAGATGAGATCTGAACTTCATTATTCAAAGGAGGAGATGGAACATCTGTTTATGCAACACATTACATTGACTTGTGTAAGTACAAGAGCTGTCTGATCACAGCCATTCAAAAGCCATTTTAGTGTTCAGCTCACCTCCCTCCTCCTGCTGTCCTTCCATCCCTCCCCAGCTACAGCTCTGACTGTTCTGGAGCTCAGCTCTGCGCTCTGCCTGGAGCCCTTTACTTGGTCTGGTCAAAGCTGGTGCTCAGCCCAAGGAGGATTCTCGGGCACTTGGCAAACACAGGTAAGGAACAGGCGCACTCAAGGGCCTCAGGACTACATAGCCAGGAAGTTAAAATTTTTGGGAACTCCCTTTTTGGATTTTCTACTCAATATTCACGGGTACAGTGTGGCAGCCAGCTGAAGTGTACTTAAGACTATGTTAGCTCCTGGAGGGGTGATCCTGACCTCTCCACCCTGAGTGCTTCTCCTGTACTTCGGATTCAGCTTTAGGGGTCCATGCAAGAATCTAAACTAAACTAATCTTCCCCTCCTCCGATGAGTGTGCTTTCAGCAGCATCCCCTTGCTGCTCTGAGTGACTGCAAAATTTCTCAAGCACTACCGCCAGCGCTGGGACACACCAGGGCCACGGGTCTGAGAACCAGGAGAAAACCCAGACCCTCTTTTTGGCAGCATCATGGACTTAAACCATTTTAACTCTGTTGCAAAATACACTCTTAACTGCTTTATGATATTGCCCCAATCCCATCAAAGGTAAGTAGGAAGACACACGCACAAAGGTCTATCTCTGGAGCATCCCCTCTGCCCGTCTCTGTGCGTTATTCCAGGCGGGCAGGTCTCTGCTCCCAGGTCTTGGTGTCATGCCGTATGAAATCTCTCATTCCCAAAGGAACCAATGCAGAACTTTAAGTCAGGAAGGCAAAGGTGAAAACAAGGTTGTGGCTTTTGCTTTTTCCTTAATTGCCCTCATTGCAATGGCCATGTCAGGAGACAGGGGAAAGTCCAGCTCCATTCCTGACAGGAGGTTTTTTCAAAGCCAGGGATGGTGGGATGTTGGCTGTTCCATTTAAAAGTAGCATAATCAGGCTAACTTAATCTGCAATAACTGCAAAAGTCTGATACAGGTGACACTTTAATCTACTACTAATCTTTGAACTGATAAATACTTCCCTGTTTCAAATCCAAATTCTCTGAGGCCTCTCGAAGGAACAGGATCCTGCTGATTAAAGACAGTGTTAACACCTCCAGTGCCTGGCCTAGATTTTCAGAGAAAGGTTCAGAACCTGAATCAAAAGTTCAACTCTATTAAAAGTTCTTTTCTTCCTCATGACTTGTGTGGCCAAGATGGAAATTTGCTATTTGAATTTTCAGAGAAAAAGCATTTAGAAGAGGGTTTGAACTACTGTTGTTAACCTTACCTGTTTGTCATAGCCTGGAATCCAGAATTGTAAATAATTACTTTTACTTTTATTTCTTTAGCAAAGACATGTAAGCACAGAGACCCTTCAAGTCCTCTATTTTTTTTTTTTTTTTGTACACCACACAATACAGATTTTCCAACACCAGAACCAAGCCAAAGGGAGCAGCCAGATCCTATCTTTTTTCTGATACGCTGTTATGGATTTATTAACTGTTTGTATTGATTTTGTGTTTGTTTCTTTAGAGAGTAAAGAAATTCTTTCTTTGAAGGTACCAAGACTGATGTCTCCCTGATCTTAAATAATGGAGCTGCTGCATGGCTGACTAACTTTTTGCATTGTTTTATTTATGAATTGGCATATGCAGCTATAATTAGGGTGTTTAAAACACACTGCGCTACGCTAAGTAAAGGGAGATAATTTTTTCTGGAGTCTTTTCATCTGGAAAAGCCTCTCGGGGACATTTGTGCTGAACACCCACGCCCAAACACCGTGTACGGGCACCAGCTGCCCGCCCCGCACACCGCGAGGGCCGAGGTGTGAGCGGCTCCTCAAAGGTTTACAGCAGCACCATCTACCGGAGCGCCTCTCGCTCCGGGCCACGGGGAGCTCCCGCAGGGATTGGGAGCGGCAAGGAAAAGCGCTGGCAGCAGCGTCAAGGGGCAGCCCCGAGCGAGCGCAGGCACACGCGGTGCTCGGAGCGACAAAGATCTCTGCGACGGGGCGGCCTCACCTCCCGTCCTGCGGGCAGCGGGGGCACCACGCTGTAAAGAAAGACGTGAAACCGTTCGAGAATGTCCAAGGAGGGCAGCGAGGATGGCAAAGGGCCTTGAGAGGCCATGTGAGGAGCGGCTGAGGGCTCTCGGTCAGTTCTGCTGCGCCGTGCGTCCTGCGAGGAAAGGTGAAAGCGCGCCTGGCTGATGCGGGAGCAGCCCCGCCAGCTCTCGGCATCGGCACCTGGCAGATTTGGTTCTCAAGATGTTCGTGTGCTACAGTTCCCCTTTCAGGAAACACAGGATCCACTTTTCTCCAAAGCAATACTTGTAAAGAACTACGAGATCGCAGATTTAAAACAAAACTCTGGAGAGACCTTGGAAACGTGCAACAGACTTGGGTTCTGCTCTGGCTCCAATAAAAATCCATTTAAAAAAAAAAAAAAATCTCAACAGAACAAACACTGAAATTCTGTGCTTAAAATAATGTCTTAGTGTGAAGGAGTAAAGGCAATCGGATGTAGATTCCCAAGCACCGCTCCTTATAGCTTCGTTAAATAAAACAATTACTAACAGCCTCTTATTCCAAAAGACCAGTTGAATAATTTAGAGGGACTAAGGAATGTAGGAGATGTATTAAAAATTCTTGTGCTGTAAACCTATAAACATGTGCCCATCACCTAATTTAAGGGCTCTAGTTCTGTTGAAAATGAACTTGCAATCTTCTAGGACAAACTGTCCTTCGCTTCATCTAAAGCTCTGCCATTAAATTCAAAGGCAGGAAGGCTGATCTTTAATGACATTCATCTATTTATATCTCACTTCTTAAATAACTGTGGAAATCTCTTTTCAGTGTGAACAGACTACAGAATATTTGTAAATGCATGCAGGCAATACAATGGACAATTTTGTTCTGTGCTTTCTAGAAGTGCCATCCTCTCAGGTGGAATTACTGGGATTAATTTAAGGACCATTAAGGGACAAAGCCCTTCTTAAAAATGGAACCAGACCAATTTGTCTCTTGGTTGCCAAGAAATGCATTTAGGAAAAAATCAGCTACTTTGCATTTTGAACATGAGATAATTTAGTAATGTCAACATCCAGCAAAATGGACTTGAGTGCTAAAGTGACTGTGCCAGGGTGTAATTAAGGCTCATGTCTTAAAGGTTATAAAGCAGATATACCTGCAGTGCACTGAGGTTGACTCCATCACACTGGCTAATTGTTTTTTAGGAATAACGGCAAACCATGTCAGCCATCTTGCTGCTGATTTAATAACACAAGCTTCTAGGGGACAGCCTCCACCTCTCAGTTAAAGCTGAAATAGCAAACAGGACATTCAAACAAGGGACAGAAACATTCCGGCTGCTCACCTTCCCCCACACAAATACCTCAAAGCACATCTCACAATCCACAAAACATCCAAGAATCAATTTGTGCACTCGCTGTCTGCACATCCAGACAGGAAAACATCATGAAAATTGCATGGATCTTTTAGTAAATTTACCAGTTTTGATTTGAACTATTTTGAAGGCTTTTTGCTTGAGTTTACTATTCATTGTTTAAATTCTTTGGGGAAGTTTTCCCCAATTGCTGTAATAACCTGTGTTAGCTCTTCCATTCCCACTAAACCCTTGCCAGCTCAGGCTGATCAGACTCCAGTAGAGCAATTCAGGTGCTGCTCTGCACAGAATCTACAAAAGGCAGTAAACCAGTTCCGTTGTACGCATTTCTGAAAACAGTCTTCTGAAAACAGTCTTCTATTTAAGTCCTGCAAGTTATCCATCTGGAAGGTTATCCATTATCTTCTTACAGGAACTTCTAGATTTTTTTCCTGAGGGTCTGGAAAGACTTTGGAAGCTATCTGTGTTATATCCATGTGGGGAGTTATAATGATTCTCTCAAATACGCTTTGATGCAACTTTAACACCTAATTTCATTTC
Source organism: Dasyornis broadbenti (assembly GCA_013397935.1). NCBI lineage: Eukaryota > Metazoa > Chordata > Aves > Passeriformes > Dasyornithidae > Dasyornis > Dasyornis broadbenti. The sequence goes on from VZRN01001895.1 coordinate 509,718, forward strand.
TTTCATGATGTCCAAACACCAACACATACTGCTTCCCTCAAAGTTTCATCCACCTCTCTCCAGTATTTGTTTCATCTGTAAACGTTAGTGTCTTTTTGTTCACGCTGTATCCTCACTCTTAAAAGACTGAATGAGATGCAGCAATAATTCTTGGGATACATTTCTGTAATGGTTTGTCACATTAGAAGTTGATCATTCCGATGTTTTGAGGGGTTTTTTCCAGATTAAAAAGCAGTTACCAAACTGAAGAAAAATTAGCTCTCTCCTGACTATTTACTTTTTCTACCAGCTTAAAATAGACATTTGAAAATCCAAATTTATTGTCTTAATTAGTGAACCATAACAAAAAAATTCTACTAGACCACAAAGGCAGGGTTGGAAACAGGAATTTTCCCCACAAACTTCTTTAAATTCTTTTTTTTTTTTTTTTAATTAGGACAGAAATATGAAGTCTTCATCCAAACCCAATCATTCAATTTTCAACAGAGAGGATGTTGATGACGGTAATGGGAAGGCTGACAACAACTGAATTTTTCCATTGGATACTGACAAGATTTTGTCAAAAAGGAAGTGTTACTTAATAGTTTAAAGGTTTAAATGTTGAATTCCATCTAGTTTAGCTTATCTGTTGTTTTTCAATTTTTTGGTTTATTTCAGCTCTGTCATTCTTTGACACACCAATACCCAGCCCTGCCTTTGTTCCTTATTCCCTGCCACTCTTGATTTTGGTATATTTGAAATAATTCCTTGCTTATCTTTCCATCTTCAGTTGTTTGCTCTTCGAATTCCCTTCTTAGTCTTGCTTGACTTTTTCCTGTAATGGTTTGCTCTTTCTGTTGGATCCATTTGGGCAGGATTTCCATTTTCTCTGTTTGGCTTGGATAACCTCTTAAACCATACCAGCCGACCGAAAATCTGTGACGCTGATTGAGCAATTAGGATTCCTTAGGCATGCTAATGAAAGGACCCTGACAAGTGACTGAGCTGTATATAATCATGGCCTTTTGGAACACCAGTAAAATAAATTCACTAATACCAGGTCTTTCAGACCCCATTAGAGAGCAAAGTCTACGAGGCAGCCTGAGCATTTCATCAGGTCGGCCAGGTTTGTGCTGGTTTTTGATGAGCTCCTCATTGCCATATTTGAACTTTCCAGATGAGATTCACTCGCCTGATTATTTCCCTGGGGGATGGGAAGAGCACAGCCCTAATTAGCAATCTACTTTGATATGAAATAAATATTAATTGCCTTTTCTAATCTGAAGGTGTCTACAACCCTTGCCTTTTACTATTAACAAAAACCCCATCCTTTTTTATTGTTGTTTTTTAATCCTGAGATGTTTGTTTTCCTTTTACTTTTAAATAAGCCTTAAACTTGCTCAGGCAAGATCTCATAGTTTGGTTTGTGCTATTCTTGCAAAAACACTGGGAGCTTTAATTCAATCTTCCGATTTCCAGAAAAATCAGTAGAATTATATTTCTAAAACACCAGCCAAATGTAAACACTCCCTTAAATTACTTGCACAAACAAGTATAGATAATAAATTCAATGAGTCTTCTTTATAATATTTTAAATTACTTATTAAAATATTAAAGGAATGTGGACTTACCCCTGTAAAAGTACATATCTGGAATTAATCTAACAAGTGGCAGTCGCTCTTGCTCAACATTGAAAGGATAAGGCACCATGTATCAGGAAGTCAAGGAACTGGCTTTCCACAAAAGCAATTAGAATTTATCGGTGCAGGGGAATGATTAATAATAAAGTTGGAAAACAGGGCATGGGACTCCTGAGTGTGAGGAATGGGGGTGGAAGAGGAAAAACAGAGAGAAAATGAGAATTCTCCTTTCCAGTCCAGTGCTGGATTTTCCTCAAGTGGACCTTTTTTATTCTGTGCCATGTTTTCCTTTGGAAAAGAAGTTTCCCTACACAACATCCACGGAAATCATCTTCCTGTAAGAAACTCAGGAACACGATGTTATTTTTACAGCTTCTTCTCTTCAGTAAGAGAGCAATGGCAACCTGGCAGAAATAAGAGGCAGGCATGAAAGCCTAGGGAGGATTTTTTTCTTATTATCACACCATCGCATCTGAAATAATTCCAGGACTCCAGCCAAGATCTTTGACACAAGTATTTGTAACATTGAGCTAAAATACCAACCCAAAATGCAGCCAAGCACTGTTTGTTAAGACAGAAATCCTCCTGCAGGGTTTCTAGATTTATCTGTCTTCAGGAGATGGGGGGAAAAGAAAGAAATCCAGAAGTTTTTCTGAACTGATGCAGCTTCAGGATTAAGGGTGATCCGTAGACAAAACATTTTGCAAGGCTTTTTATCCCTGCCATGGGAGTAATTTCTCCTGAATGTTCTATTTTTGGAGCCACGGGGGATTTTTAAGTTTGCTCAAACAACTGAACACATTCTTCAAAACAATACACTGGGTCTTTCTTGTGAGAGCAAAGCTAATCAAACACACATCCTGTGCTATTGATGTCAGCCAGCCGCCCATGGCACTACTGGAGCCTGTGCTTTTAGGCCAACAGGAGTATTATGGACTGTTTCCTCCATCTGTTCTCAAAGCAAGTGCCAAGATGGTCAAGGTGTGAGAACATCCCACTGAAAGCCACATCAAAGGAGTGACCTGAGCTGCCATGCCGGGACTGGAATCTTTGCAGAGACGAAATCTGTAGAAATAAATTCGACAGCAAATCTAGAGAACATTTATAAGATAATTGAGTAGGAACAGCCCTGGATGGGCTTTGAGGGCTCCAAAAGCCCTACCCCAAAATACCAAAAGGTGTAGTTAAAGAAATACATAATGAGATCCCACATGGCTGCAGCCACCTCTTTGTAACCTGACATTAAAGATTTCCTTATCCCAGAAAGAAAGAAGAAAGCTGGAAGGAAAGGTGTTTACAGGCTGGGTAAATGAGGTGACTCAGGCTCTGAGAGACTGGAAGAAGGGAAAAGGAGAGGAATGGGAAAGGAGGGGATGACTGACACGGACACAGTGCAAGAGTGTAAGGAGGGCGTTGGCAAAGAACAGCCTTTGATGGAAGCAAAACCACTTCCCACAAAACTGAGCGTGGGGTTTGCTTAAAATCTCTCGTGGGAGCTGCATCATTTTCCGCGAGACTGGAAGGGATGGTACCTAACTGAGACCGAGCACCTGGCAAAGAGACACCAGGTAAGAATGCTGAGATATCCTTGGTGTCTGCACTCCTCTCAGCTGGCCTGGAGCCAGCACAGCTGGAGCACAGAGGGCTCTGTAGGCACAGCTTGGCTCAGCTCCGAGCGCTCACGCTTCCATCTGATGTCACCTCTGGGAAACAGGAGCTGAGCACGTCCTGGCCAAGCTTTGCCTTCTGGGGAGCCCAGCCAGCAGAGGCCAAGCTCTCAGAAAACATCACCTCTCCCTGAAAATCCAGATGTTTATTTCAGCTGCCCGCTAGATGTGTCTGAGGCCAAGCCAGCCTTCCCAACCACGATTTCACCACCATGGAAAGAGGCACCTGAAGGACAGGGGGCAGCTGCAAGAGGAGAGCAAGGTATGCCTTTGGCAAAAGCAGACACCATGACATCATCGCACCCCACCAAAGACGGCAAATCCGGCAAATCCAAATGTGTAGGGCTGTCCATCTCTCCCACCTTCCTTTGTTTCACTCCCCTTGCTGCAGCAGGAGGATCCAGTCCCTGACACCTCATCAGGGGTAGCAAAAATCAATTTTACCAGTGCAGCCAAAAGACCTGGATGAGTTCTGGCCTGCTGTGCCCAGAAAAGAGTTTAAACTCGTTACAAATTCCAGGCAGCACTGAAGTTACCAGTGAGGCTTTTTCTACAGCAATAGTCAGTAAAGCCTGTGGATTCCAAGCTTCCATTTCCATGTAAAGCACCACATCTCCCTGACTGACCGACCAGGCTATTATGATTTGTGTATTAAAGCCTTGTGTTTTCCACCTATCGAGTGCATAAACAACAGTTTAACCTTTATCCCAAGGCATGTACACCCTTTTACTCCCAGAAAAATGAATTCATGTTTAGCAGTCAAATCAGTATCAACCTGACCTTTAAACACATCAGTGTTTCTTGGAAAAATATTATGGCTGGGATGCCTACTGTGGTAAACAATATTAGCTGCTCCAACCCATGGCTGAGCCATGCTGTGAGGAGCCTTATCAAAATAAGGGGGTGGAAAGCAGCAGGGACTGCAGATCCTCTGACAAACTCCACAGGATATGAAGAACAATGTAAATGTAACAGTACTGGCAGATATATTTCTATATTACTGTTCCAGAGATAACAGCTAAGGTGAATCATTTCCCACCACCTACAGCACTGAATTATTTCAAATTCTGAAGGGACCATATTTATTTCATTGGTAGGTAGCAATTTACTTAGCTGAAGATCATTATATTTATGTGTCTGTGAAATCCTCACAATAATTATATATTTGAGCTGTCTCAGAAGTGCTATATATATTCTCATTAGTCATGTACTTCCACGGATATTATCATTTTTTTTCCTTCAACAACCTTTGCAATTGGAGTGTGAAGTACTGCACTGCACATGAACCTCAATTCTTATAGTTTTCTTAAACTCCAGTTTAATCAACCAGCAGGGTGGCCTATATTCAAATGCAAATGCTAAACCTGCTATGAAATATCTTCATTCCCTTAAATGACTGCACTGTAGAGCTTATTTAAAACAGACCACACTGTGCAACAAAACAGAGGAGGACATGGGAAAAAAGTCCCCTGTTTGATATTACTTTTGCCAGACTTCTCCAAAAAAAGGTCATGAAAATGTTTAGAGCAGGGTAAGATCAAGGCGAGGGGGTTTCTCTCGTTGCAGTCCTATCTGTGCCAAGCAGCCAATCACACCCCGTAGGTGCAGAGAGGTCCGTTGGTTTTCTTCACGGCATTTCACAAGTCTCTTGTGAAAAATATTTTGAAAACACAAAACGTCGCAAGGCTCTAAATGCAGATGGCTGTCCATGGAGCCAGAGATTAATAACCCAGGGAGGAGCAGCCTTTGACTTGCAGTTCACATTAACATTAAAACTTACAGCCCTCAGATCTGGAGGAGATTACGCTGTCCTTCACCCCAGCTTCAGTGTTCCTGCAGGATCACCAGGTAATGTTTTCCTCCTGCTTTTTGAATGCAAGACTGAGATAAGGTGCCAGGCTGCCACCCCTGGAGATGGATGCTGGCGGTTAATATAAACACTCCACCCTTCTGCAGAAACGTTGAGCCAAAGAAACCCAAGAGCTTTAAAAATATTAATTCCTTGCATCACTACTCTCACTCTGTCTAGTTTCTTATTTATTTGAAAAGCTTCCACACGCAATAAGGAAATGGCCTCAGTTGTATTTTCCTTTACCACCCTTGCCAAAATCAGAGAGATTTCACAGTTTCTTTCTCCTGGTTTGGCTGATGGATTTTTCTTTCTCCTTTTTGAAAATAACTGAGTACAAAAAAGATTTAACGTAGAACTTGTTTTGATACACCAGGTCATATCAGTTACTCACTAGCCTCAGACCTGCCAAAATGACAAGTTACAGCTAACATCAACAAGCAGCCCAGGTAGAAGGCTCCACATCACATCTCACGGATGCAGTGCAGGAACAAAGCCAAACCCACTGCAAGATTGTGATAGTCCAGCAGCAATGCACTACAGCTACCAAAACCTGCAAGAAAAGGGCAGAGGCTAAATTCTGTTTCAGCCTGTGTGAGCACAGGTTGAAACAAAGATGCACAGTTCTTACTCCTTTTGCTGGTTTGGAAAATTGAGCAGTGAGGGAGATGCTGAGGAATATCAGTTCCTCTTATCATCAACCCATTTCTGCAGTAACCTCCACTCTTCCCTTTGGCAAGTACCTTAGTGCAGGTATTTGCCATGAAAATTAAAACTTTCTCCCATTTTTAAAAGCAAAGTTTCAGATCAGATCACTGAAGAATCAATTAAAAAAGCAAAAGCACAAAGTTTCCTGGAAACCACCTGCACAGGAAATGAAAATGAAGCAGTAACTGACTTTGAGGAGCTTGCTGCACATCTCAGCCCCTATGTTTATCTGTATCTATGCTATAAACACACTCATGACACTCTGGACTTCACTGGGGCTGCTTCTAGAACAAGCAGTGCAGTTCCACATAGGATCTACCGTTTCTCTTCAGGTGAGCACCTATTCCTACCTGTAGAAATCTATTTATTTATTCATTTAGATACTCCATGGTTGTGGAAACAAGCACTGAGCAAACATAAATAAGCATGACTTGGCAAACAGACAGCCCCACTGTGAAACCCATGCACGGCAAATTAATCAGTCTCAAAGACTCTCACAGTTTGAAACTGGGCTTCCTAATCTATGATGGCTGCCACATTTAGTTTATGATGATATAAAATAAACATCACACCTTTAAACTTTTCCCAGGGCTGATAAATCAGCTCGGAGGGGATGACTCTCACGAGAGGATTGTGCCTGTGGATAGCAAAGTCCCACAGACACACAAGAGATGCAATTATGCTGGAATAGCCAATTCTAGAGCTCTGACATGGCTTATTATTTGACTAGCAAACAAGGAACTTTTTCAACTTGATTGCAGCCTGGCTTTTCTAAAGCTGATCTTTTTCATCCTTCTTTTCCTTTAACTATGGCCTTCATAGAATTTTGTTTTATTCTAATCCTTTGATTGTTGATGTGGCCATGTTTTGGATCTGCTTTGTACCTGCTATGGATATGCACAGCTTCTGAATGAGATAAGTGTAGCTGCTGATAAGATTCACCCTATCACAGCTCACTTGTTAGAAAATTGTGATTCAGATTAAAGGAATTTGCAGCATTAATTTCATCCATGCACTGATAGAGGTTCTTAACTGTAGCAGTGCGATGCTCCTGAAATGGATGAAATTACTGACACTCTTGGTGGAATGTTTACCTTTGGATGCAACTTCAGCTGATATTGTGCCTTGTCTCATAGTGTCTGTATGTTTGATAAGGAATTTATAACTCCAGGAGGCAGCACTAAATATGTATCAGGAATTATTTGCATGATCTGCAGCGTGTGAGAGGAGCTGAGCTCCGAGCAGTGTGAGAATCCACGGAGCTGCAGGTGCTGATCACCACCTCAGCCACACACCAAGGACACTGACTTGTCCTGACTGAAATCACTTCTGTCCCCCTGCAAGGTAACCCTTCCATCACCCTAAACACCAGGAACAAATGATTTTCACTAATTAACAAACAGCCTTGGCACAGGGCCCAGGCCCCGACTGCCCGTGCTCCGGTACCGGCTGGAAAGAGCACGGCAGAGCAACTGCTTTGGCAGGATTGGGACTTTAAAGGTCAAGTAATTACCAGCCCTTCGGAAGCATAAACTGCCTTTAAAGTCAGCAGAGCAAGCAAAAACTATTAGGAGATTCATCCAACATTTATCTTTTTACTTGTTATCTCTGATACACAAACTCATTCTTATACTGTTTGCATTGCAGTGCATAAAATATTAAAATTAAAAGGCTCAGGGACTTCTGAGGGGAAAAAAGAGAGTAAAACTATTTTAGATTCAGAAACATTTCATCAATATGTAGTGTATTTGCATACTGGAATCAGAGAGTCCTGATTATGCATGTTTATTGATTTTGGCTTTGTTTTGATTAATGATAAAACCATGATCCGTCTTGTAAGGTAGCAGAGCTTGAGGGAGCTCAGTGCAATACAAATGGTTTGTATTTTAAGAAATCCTATTTATGCAAATAAGAGCACATTCACATGCGTTTTGCTCAAGCACGGTTGTAACAAAGCTCTCCAAACATCCGCTTTTATACTCTGGATAATTTGGGGAGGCATGTTTAATACAAAAATGCTGCATAACAATTACTTTTTTCTTCATTATGAATGACTCCCATTATATCACCTTGGACAAAAGAACAAGCTTCAATTCCCACTGTGCCTAATTTATTATCACAGCCGAAGATATTGTTTTGTGTCTGAGTGAATGCAATATTTCTAGAAATGGATTGCAAAAATCCTGCTGGGGAAGTTCAAGGGGAGTGGGGTGAAGACAGGAAGAAAGAACAATCCAGAGCTGGCTGGAAAAGTTTTTTCATTTCTGGAAAAGCAATGTTGTCATGTTTGCCTCCAGTCTGGGAAGGCGGAGAGGTTTCCATCAGCCAGAGCAGCTGTAGATACCCATTATCAGTGTGCAAGGAAAACGTGAGGACAGACTCCCAATGTGTCATGTCCTAAGGACATCGAGAGTTGTGACAGATTCTGTTCCTGTCTTAGTTACCAGCATCTAGACCATACACTGGGCAGTGAACTGAAATGGTTCTGAATTTATCCAACCAGACATCTGCACATCAAGATAAATAAAATTATCAGCTGGCCTGTGTTCTGACACATGAATTATCTCACAGATCTCAGCAGGATCTTTGTCTGTATGACAGCTGCCATATTGGCTTCTGATAACTACTTTGGCAGCAAGATCAGACTTTAGAGTTTGAACAGAAAAGCATCCTGAAAATAAGTGAGGGAATGGAGATGAGGAAGATCTTCCTCCTTAAGTTATAATTCCCAAACACTTTTTTTTGACAACTTGGTAGTCCAAAGCTGTGTTGTAAAAGAAGGACATGGAACAAAAGGGTCCACATGTGCAAGCAAGGCTGACCCATCTGCTAAGAGACCCTGTGACAACTTCTTTTGAAAAGACAGTGGGGTTTGTTTGTCTCCTGTGGGCTCTTGGGGCTGGAGACAACAGAACCCCAAGAGAACCCCAATGGAACCCCAGTGGAACCCCAGTGGAACCCCAGTGGAACCCCAATGGAACACCAGTGGAACACCAATGGAAACCCAGTGGAACCCCAGTGGAACGCCAGTGGAACACCAGTGGAACACCAGTGGAACAACACCAATGGAACACCACCCTTCCCATCATCCTCCACCGACCAAGAATATTTGCTTCCACAGCAGGGCAGAGCTGCTCCATTCTGCAGAAAATCTGGTTGAAGCCATTCTCCAGGTGCTCCTGTGTACCTGGAGAGACCCGGGCAAGCTCAGAGGGAAGAGGAGGGGCCAGCTGAACAGAAAAGGGTCAGGCGGCCACACCACCCTTCCTGCAGTGAAGGACTGGATTGCTCTTGGAAATTGCGCCTCTAAACATCTCCACTGGTTAACAAGCCCTCTTCTGCTTCAGGTACTTTGTTACATGAAACAGAGGAAATGTTCATCTTGCTCTTCCAGCTCCAGCTGCTGGGAATTTTTCTCCAGTTTTAGGAGAAATGGTATTGCCCATGGAAAGCCTTTGCTCGACAGCGATCGCAGGAATGCAGCATTGCCAGGCTGCAGAGCGGTCTCTGCTTCACAGCTCCTCAGGGATCCCCCTCTGGAGGTACTGAGGGTCAGGAATAGCAGAGCCTGATGGAAACAGTGGGGAGATCCCTGCTATTCTCTGGGTACCTCCCGCCCTCACCGGGGAGCTCAGGGCGCAGGGTCCCTCCCCAGCTGCTCTGCAAGAAGGGATCAGCAAAGCCATGAGGGCACACACACATTTCTGCCTCCAACAAAACAAGTTTCACTCGTTTTTACACTCACTTGAAAAGGCAAATATGGATTGAAATTTCAAATTTTGTAAGGAATTATTTAACCCAGAGGCTAAAGCTGTTTTATATTTGAGCCTGGATTTAGCTTGAAGCATAAAGAAAACTGTAGCATAAATTAGCACATATTGAAAACTTGATGCTAGAGAAATAAAAAGTTGGTTTAAATCCAAATAGTAAACCAAAGAACTATTTTTGTGAATTTGCTGGATACTGTCAGTGATTAAATAAGTAACTGTTATCAGATTATGGGCTCCCAAAGACAGAATAAAATAATCGAGTATTGAAAAACCTTTGAACTTTGTAAGCATCAAACCCCACAAGCTATTTCTATTTATGTTGGAATCAAGTTGTTACATTTCTCTGACACAATTTGAGAGCTCACTGGTATCAGCATAGATCTGATAATTCAGCTCCCAACTGTAGCTCTTACACATAATACAACACATACCAAAACCAAGCCGTTCAACACATCTGCCCTCCTGTGGAACCAAACCGCATTGCATGCCACAAAATAGTTTAAAGATTAAATGTTAATTCTCACCTAAATGATAGCACGTTTCATTCAGAATGAAAATTAACAGTCCACATGCACTGAAAACCGTCACAGCAATGCTGAAAAGCTGGGAGTGTGGAGTTTAACACCAGGAATGAAGACAGGATTAGGCATTTCTGATGGGAAATACTGTGCTTCTGTATCAACAGTCTTCCCCTCCAGTCCTTTTTAAATTTTTTAAAGTCTTTAAACCTGGTGCTTAAGTCAGTCCATGAAATATTCTGCAATATGTTGATCATGCTGGTTTTTAATTTCAACTCAACTGAAGAAGCATTGTTAAAAATAATCACTATATCCCAGGGGAATCAGGAAATTAAACTTTATTTATTGGGTTTGGCTTTCCCATAAGTAGACAGAGCCATATAGCATCTGATCACCCTGTGAGGGGAGGCACAGCTTGAAAAAGAGCACTGCCAGTGTGTCACTGGGCCACTGATTAATTAAGCAATAAGATGAGGAGGTCTGTCACTTAGGGTCATTAATGCATGCCTACAATGCCATTTGAGGCATGAGTGTCTGCTTAGCATTATAGGGCCTGAGCCCACACAAGTTTACATCTGAGCGCAGGATCTGACACTTTTGCATATTAACATTGCCATTTGTAGGTGCTGGAATATACTCGGCAGTCTAAACACAATCGTCCTTTTTGGGGTGGGGTGAGAGAGGGAGAGGAGAGCTTCATTTTAAATTTAGTTTCCTTTCAATTTAGTTTCATTTCAGAAATAGCTTGGTTTGAGTTACAAAATTTGTCTCTCGTTCCACAGAATATTGAAAAGGATCACAAAAATATATACTCATCACTATTACAGTAGTGCTTTATGACCCCTATTTCTACACATCTTACAGCAAAGAATTAAAAGAAATTTTGATTTTCTGAACTGGTTCAGGCAGCCTGGAGAGCCGCCACCCTCTAGCCTGTCTGCCAGAGCTGCTGCATGTTGTTTGCAATAGTTAACAGTGGCAATGTGAGAAAGCACAGGGTTTGCCGTGGTTCAGGGGCTGGGCACTCACCTGTGAGCAGGCATTCCTGAATTCCTCAGTTCCACTCCTTGCAGTCCCAGAGGTCTCCTCTGAGCACTTCTTTGCTTTTGTTTGAATTAAACTTACCTGTTTCAAACTACTTTTTTTTCTGTACACCACATCCAAAAATGATAATTTGAAACACTTCATTTTCAGGTGAATGTATTGAATGTATTGTTATTACAAGTTTGATCAGAGGTAACACGCTTTTCATAAAAGCAGCTGCCTGTCCAAATAATAAATTGGGTGTTCACTCACACCCACTGTGGCTGAACATCCAATTTAAGGTCAGTTAGGATTGCTTCCCTGCGAATGGACTTCCCTTTAACTAGGTGTTCCACAGATAATGTTTTAATAGCTCGTTATTTCATTACTTTGTTGGGGAGGCAGCAATAAACCAAGAAATTTGGGATGAGGAGCTCTCTGTAATTCTTTCCCACTCCACAGTGGAATGGGTCTCTGTCCTTGCCACCTACTGCTCATTAGATAATGTATCAGCAGCAGGGAAGCCTTAAGGAAATTAATAATCGTAATAATAATAATAGTAGTAGTAACAATAGCAACAGCAATAATAATGATGATGTTTGTGTACTGTGGCTTAAAGACAGAGATGCCTAAGAAGTTTCTACTTAATTTCTGAAATTTCATTTCTTGCCAACTGGCATGGCCAGTGTATCAATATAAACATTTCCATTAGATACAGGCCTGTACTCTTGTTTCAGCACCACCACAGTTATACCAAGATTCTCCTCAGTTAGGGAAAAGTTAAGCCAGTGTAAGAGCATTTAAAGAAGCTTCATGTTACCCACACGTGAACTACATCACTGTAAATAAATGAGCATCAGCTTTGGGTTTAGACAGAGCTGGGACACAATTGCCACTGCGCAACTGCGGCCCAGGGAAGCACAAGGGCTCATCTCCAGTGCCACATGCGCATCAAGTTCCTTCACTCCGAACCTGGAGAGTACAAGCTAAGGAACAGCTACAGCCACGTGGAGTGATCAGCTCATGAGCACAGTGATCACACTAACAGCAGATGACTTGCAGGTCAAGCTGCTGCATCCCCACTGAATTACCAGCTCCATGAGCAGCAGCACTGCCCCTTCCAGTGCTCCCCACAGGCCCAGCTTTAAGCATCTCTTTTAGTCTTTGGACACCACCTAAACAAAAGACAAAATTTCCATCTTGCCTCCTATTGTACCAAAGCCAGTCTGCTCTCATACAGCATCAGGGTGTCTAACAACCATCAACAGCATCTCATTGGTCACAGCACTTCACAAATGCCACAGCTGTAAAAGGTGACATCCAGCTCACCGGGGGCGTCACGGGCCGAGCCACAGCAGCCTTGAGGGAGACCATGTCCTCACATCTTGTTATCAGCAACCAGGAAACAAGGAAACAAGGAGAAAAACCAAACACGCTTTAAACAAATGGACATAAAACACTGCAGACCTGCTCCAGCCCCCTGAGAGCTAAGCTGGCTTCAGCCAGGGCATGGAAACTTCAGTGGCAAAGTTGCTACTCTTCACTTCAGCCCTATTAATCATGGAATCCTAGAATATCCTGAGCTGGAAGGGACCCACAAGGATCAGCACTCCTGGCCCTGCACAGAACCCCCAACGATCCCACCCTGGCCCTGAGAGCATTGTCCAAACTCTCCTGGAGCTTTGGCAGCCTCGGGGCCGTGCCCGTTCCCTGGGGAGCCTGGGCAGTGCCCACCAATCTCTGGGGAAGAACTTTTTCCTCATTCCAACCTAAGCCTCCCTGGCCCTGCCTCATGTGGGGTTCAGGTTATGAGCAGCAACTCACCAAACCAAAGGAACTTGCAGCCATCTGCTCAGCCCTCTGGTTTAACTTTTTGGATTGATTTTGTCTGAGTTCTATGAATTTAAGTAACACACTGAAAACACTTTGAAATTAACACAAAAGAGATTTCTTAAGGATGTTGTATAGACAGTCCCTACATTGATCCAGGGCTGAGCCTGTTGTTTCTGTAAAAGGGGGTTTGTGGTTTTTTAATAAAAAAAGGCACAAAAAAGTCCATCTTTATCAGCACCATGTAGAACATTTAGGCTGATTTAATGTACAGTATGCTCATTCTACTGAGCCTACCTACACCCATCTGATCCCAATTAACTCCCAGCCAGGAGTGCTTTCCTGCGCTGACTAGAAAATATTAGGGGAGTTACCAGCCTTACTTTCATCTCTTCTATTCCCCAAGAAG
>VZRN01001895.1:524641-541808 GCA_013397935.1 Dasyornis broadbenti
CCCCCCCCCCCCCCTTGCTGGTATGAATCAAATTTGTGAGTGCACAAATGTTGTTCACAACACTCTTTCTTTTTTCACTTCCACAACTGCTGTGCTATAAGCACACAGGACACTTATTTTGCACAGCAATCTAATGCGCAGCTTCTTTTCCATCCAGTTGCTCTAATGGCTGGTCACCTGCATTCTCAGCCATGGAACCTTTCAGAAATGTTTCTCTCTTACCTGAACACGCACAGGTTTGGCTCCCTGCTGGGGTAATCCCTCGAGGATCCAGTTCCATCGTGCTCCTGTGTCAATACAAGCGCTGTCAGCTGCCTGAGGTACAGCCCTGCCACTGATGCAGAAGCTGAAGGAGCTTTTGTATCAAGATGTGGGCCAACCCGTATCAGATAACACAAGCACAATCCCTATCTCTGTTCTTCTAACAGAGGTATGACGAAAAATATGCACAATCTTGCTTTTCCTTAAAACGCTCCTCTTCATTAAAAGCTTTACAGAAATGTATGTGTTCAGAGTAATGTAGGTTGTTGATCACAATGAACTCTCAACGGTACTGCCACGTGCACTTTACACAAATGTTTATTCCTTCACCATTGTTTTGAGTAACGAACAGTTCAGATTTGCTAGGTCTGTGCTCCAGAGGTGTTTTGCTAATTACGATGGCTTGTACGGCTGCAGGGCTTTTTCATCCCCAGGGGCAGGTCTGTTGCTGCACTGCTCTTGGGTGTGGTGTTTCGGGTAGCGCCTACAGCAGCAGCCCTCGGCGCCTGCAGGGCTCTGATCCGGCACAAATGAGGTCTGGTAAACGGTTAAGAAGTCATTGCTGCCGCTCTTGCCTTCTGCAGCATTCCACTCGAAGAAGTTAGAGGAGTTGTCTTTCTGTTTCTCTGCATCAAACTTCCTCACGCCCATGCCCTAGGAAAAAAAAGGGAAAGAAAAATTCATGCAAACATATGACTTCCAGTCACAGCTTCACAGATGAATCTTGTAACAGTCACTACCCCACTGGGAAGGGAACGAAGCTGTTACCACAGTGATTTCAAGAACTCACGGTTGATCTTTAGCAAGTTAAAAATAATATTGTCAGACTTGCCTGTATGAACATTTTTGGTTGCATATATAATGGGAAATCTGCTGACCTTCCACCTCTCAGTGTTAATAAACCACTTTTACTTTGCATTTCTGTAGCGTACCATCTACTCAAGGCTATTTAGCTACACGCGGCTAAATTAATCTTCAGAGGCACCCAAAGAAACAGGTTAATAATTCTAGGTTTGGACTGCAATAAAGAAACTGAGACAGACCATGAAATCTGAATCTTCAATGCTATCCCTTGTGTGTCCAAACACAGACAGACAGAGCCTGATTTTCACACTCCACAGCTTGCAGGAAATTTATCTGGAATTACGGTTGATCGGTATCTCTAAAACTATGAGACACTGCACAAAGTGTGCAGAAATGGAGGTGACTCAGTGAATAATGAATTCCAGAAAGTCGAGGCCTAACAGAGCCCAAAGTCAGACAAACTTCCTATATCACAATTCACTGCTTCCTCCTCCACTCGTTATCCTGTGAACTGCACTACTTCTTTTGCTGCCTGGAACGATATCAACAATCTAAGGAAAGTGAAAGAACGTGAAACTGTTGCCCATACAGAACAGTCCCAAACAATTGAAATTCTAGGCAAAGTTGTGGCTTCTGCAGCAGACATTTAAACAGGTGTATTGTAAAGAGATGTGGATTGGAAAAGAATGCATTGTGGGTGGCCTATGGATTTTGGTTAAACTTATGACAAAGATGAGACTGAACAAAATATCTGGGACTGTGAATTCCAAGAGGCTGAGATCTCTACAAAAATTCATTGCAAGGCCAGTCTCTACAAAAAAGAAACGCCAAGGCCAATCGCTCTTAGCAGGCTAACAGGACATTTAACTGGGTACAAAACTAAAACAGGAATACTGCAAAAGGCCTGTCAGAGACCCAAATCATGGCTTTTTGTTCCCTTTGAACCATGCTGCTCTCAGTGACTGTTTGAGCTGCTGTACACCCGTGGCAGTCCCAGAGAAGTCTCAACCCTGCACTAATAAAAAGTGTATTTTCCCTTGCTGTTTACATTTTTCTCTTCTCACAAGTTTTAACACCTTTTTTTTTTTCCCCCCAGGGGTCAGGAAAGCTACTCTGTTTCATCTCTGGCAGATCAATAGATCTGAACTTGCTCCATTTGTCTCAGTGCTGGGTACTTACCAAGTCAAAATACTCCGCTGCGTTGCATATGTCGTGTCTGTTGTCATGAGACGAGAATGGGAAATTGTTGTTTCCTGCTTTCTGAAAGAAATTATAGCAAAAAAATATATGAATTCTCATATACCCTGTTTGGAGTCTGCTAGTCTTAGTCCTTATATTGTGAAATTACAGCTGCCTTTGCTCTAGCACAGAACTCATATTCCTATTTAAATATTCAACTGCACATGATTTTATAGGGGTAATGTGGACTTTCTATTCTTTTTTAATACAATCGTCAGGAGTGTTTGCTGCATATATACACGATTAATATAAAAGTGTGAATTTTCAAATAAGACATGACACATTCTGTCTGCAAAGCAGCAAAATGCTGGGTTTGTGTCAGGATTGCCTTGCTTGATTTAGTAGTAGGCCTAAAGCTAATTAAAATAAACTACAAAAGGGACCTCAAAACTGAATTAGTCTGTGATTTATGAACTGAATGTCATGGACACTGCTTGTTGCAGGGGAAGTGGAGGAGGTATTAATTGCTTAACTAATTTATAATCTCATTCTTTAACATCATGTTCATCCAGTCTACAAATTAAACCAGAGTTTCAGGAGAAAAAAGAAGACAACTGCAAAAGAGCTACTTTACAAATAATGAACATGTTTGAATTTTTTAATATTTGTTATATATCATTGAGGTATTCCAACGATGGTATCCCCCTCCAAACAAAAGAGCAAATTTTAATGTAACATAATCTAAAAGAGAAGTTTCAAGAGTAGAGGAATCTGAACCAGTTCTAAAGATCACTGTAACTGGAGGCCTGATCCAGAAAGAAGTCACCAAGTACAAAATCTGCCTGCCTGGGGTCAGCTGCATTCATATCTCAGGATTTCTGGTTTACTCGGCAGATTCTCTACCTTTTTTTTGGTATGTTCACATGTTCATTTGTCTCGTACACATTCAACCAGACTTTAGTTCAGTGGATAAGCAAATTCAATAGATACAGTCTCATATATGTGTTTAAAAATAAGCGCCTTCCAAGTCTGTGGACTTTCTTACTAAAATATCCTACTTGCAATTAAATGTTAATCTCAGCATTGCAGGAATAGTGTTTATTCCCGGTGCCTAAACAAACTTGCTTAGATTCTCCCATTTTAGCCTTTAGTGCATCTTCGTGCTCTCACCACTGATCTCAGATTAATTTTTGATTCATGACAGACAAGAATTTCCCTAATTCTGTTTAAAAGTGAAGGGCTGGTAAAGACAAGACATGAAACACCAGGTGAACAGTCACACTGGCGTTGATAAAAAGTCTCTCTACCCTGGTTCTCCTTTTCAGGCAGTGGCTAAGGCCAGATGTTCCACGGAAAGGTAGATGTAATATTAACACAGTGTATCCTCATGTTACAGTACAATCTCCTTTTCAGTAGCCCCAAGCTTCCATTTTAAATACTCCTTCCAAGGCCATTTCCGCCCTTCATTATAGCAAAACCTGTGAAATGAACCCACTGTAATTGCTGTGCTTATAGAAAATGAAAACAGAAAATGTTCTGTGCACAAAGTGGGTGGGTAAAGCAAAACACCACGTGATGATAAAATAATGACATGAAAATGTGCTTACAACACTGCAACATTTTAAATACTGTTTCCTTTCAACCTAAAATTTTTCAAAGATCTGATTTCTAAGCAAGCCTTAAAAACGTTTCGAATGAGAAGCTTCTAACTTTTTAATGATCAAAAGAATACTCCTTTGTGTGAATATACCAAATTTCCGACATTCATTGCCAAACAGCTGATCAAATGTCAACTAAACCTCCTTACAGGGCTTTACACACAGGTTGTGGGCTGAGATTGATCAGTGTATTTGTCTCAACAACAAAAGGGAACACCAGCAATAAGGCAGCAGGACATTGAGCAACCAAAGTTATACGTGAGTAACAGGGAAATATGTTTCTTCAGCAGCACAGGCAGCAATCACTTCATCCCCTGAGGCACAAAGTCTGCCAGCCCGCTGTGGCTGCTCCCTAACCACCCTGAGCGCTGCTCTTACTTAAAACTTAGCGAGTGACAACTCGCAAAAGAGCCCCGAAAACCGGCGTTGTGGCCACGGGAACTCACCTGCTGCCGGCCTTTGTATTCCAGCGGCATTCTGTGCTCATGGCCCAGAGCGGCTGCCAGGTTCAGGACACGTCTTTGTGAAGCGCTTGTTGTTGACTCAAGCTCACCCTCGCAATCTCCAGTGTGAACAAACTAGAAAATAATGAAGATTATGACCCTTTAAAACAAAAGTCAACTAAAACCCTCCCCCCCACCCCCCCCAATCAATCTGATCGGAAATGTGCGCAAAATTGTATTTTCCCATTTGTGTTTTATTACTTGGATAGCAGCAACACCTAGCGGCCTCTCGAAAAATGAGGAGCCTCCCACACACACAACACAAACCCTACCAAACATCTTTGGATAAGTAACGAGACAAGAATTTTAGGAACCTTCAAGACAAAAATATCCAGAACCTTTCTGAAAACTGTTTATAGAGCAATAACCACCAAGGAAAATCTTAAAACTTAATGACCTTTTTTTCTCCCATGCTACTACTACAGTTGTACAGGTTTGAAAATTTGGGCAACAGCTCAACTAAACATCAGGCCAAAGAGTTAAGAGAGTGAGGAACAGCCTGTGCCAGGAGTGTCACAGTGCCCTGGGATGCCAAGGCGTCCCAGCCCCGTGTTTCCGATGGGATCACAGTGTTCTCCTGGAGGCGAGAACTGAGGCAAACCTTGGCTGGAGTTCTCCAGAAGAGAAGGAAAAGCAGCCAGGGCTAACTATCAAATAAGAGACCTCCAGCATGGCTGGAAAACTGGAAAAAAACCTCCAGCCAGGGTTAGTTAACAAGCCAGAACTTCTGCACGCTTCCTCTGAATTCCTAGGACACTCTTTCCTCATAAACCTCAGGAAGGGGAAGACTCACTTCTGGCTAAAGGACAAAGTCACCCCTAGCATGGTGCTTTTCCGAGAGTTTAAGGATAAAGAAGCCCCGTGGGGGACACGCCGCCCCTGGCCGGCCCTTACCCAGTCGCCAGCGCGCCGCTCGCTGGGCGGCCCACACCTGTCCTCAGACATGGCTCGGTGTCACTGCCACCCCTGGACACTCTGCAGGGCCACTGTGTCTCCTTGGTGACCTGCTCACAGAGCGGGGCGAGTGTAGAACCCTCCCCTGTGACCTCAGAGCTGCCCTGGTCGTTCAGGGAGATCCACACAACCAAAGCAACGCTGGGCAACGCTGCTCCTGCCCTGTGCTGCAGGGAAGGGGGAAATAAAAGCTGGTGAAAGGAATGAATGTCAAAACCAAATCAGTTTGGCACAATCACTTCAATGACACTTTACAGCCTGAATAGGAACGCTTGGAGAAAGAAGGGTTGTTTTTGAGGAAAACCTCAAGGATGTTAAGGATAGAATTTTTAAGATGTAACTTCCTGCTCTTTTGAAAATGGCTTTACACATACACACATCTTAATTGAACACAACCAATATTTACAAAAAACCTGACGGTGTCTTAAGGCGTTCTTTGCCTTTGAGTTTGAGCACTCACTTGGAAACACCCCAACTGTTCCACTTTCAGCACACTTGGCCAGTGTAGCACAAACCAAGACTTTGCCTCCTTGGCCGTGACAGACTGTAAAGAGGATGACACTTGCGTCCTTTTTGGCTTCAAACTGACAGTGAGTAGGTTTAGATTGGATATTGGGGAGAAATCGTTCCCTGTGAAGGTGCTGAGGTCCTGGCACAGGGTGTCTACGGAACGTGTGGCTGCCCCACTTCTGGCAGTGTCCAAGGCCAGGTTGGATGGGGCTTTGAGCAACCTGGGATAGTGGAACGTGTCCCTACCCATGGCAGGGGGGTTGGAACTGGATGTGCTTTAAGCTCCCCTCCAAGCCAAACCATTCTATGATTCTATGATCTATATATATATGTGGATATATATAGATATAGACAGATAGATATAGATGTAATTTAAGAGGCAGCATTTGTAGTCCCTGACCAGTCATGAACTGTACTCTTGTGGTTTGGAGAATGAGGAATACCATCTACAAGGAAAAGAACAGATTATTAAAAATCCTATCGGCACTATTTAGGCATTACTTGTTTATTTAGACATTACAGCTTTTGTCACATTTAGTGTAAAAGCAGAGGGCAGGACTGATTTTCAATGCTCTCACATGCTGAGGTACGCTATTTTTTGCTTGTTTCATTAAGTTTCATTGGACCAAGTTTTCGCTTGTTTCATTAAGGTCCCAGTTATCCAGAAAAGCCAAACCAGCCCAGAGAAAAGAAGGCTCGGGGGGGATCTTTTGGCTCAGCTGGGAATGGCCTCAAGGTGTGCCAGGGGAGGTCTAGTTTGGACTCTGGGGAAAGTTTATTCATGGAAAGAGTGGTCAAGAATTGGAAGGGGCAGCCCAGGGAGGTGGTGGAGTCCCTATCCCTGGAGGTGCTTAAGGAACTGGACGTGCCACTCCGTGCTCTGGTATAATTGACAAAGTGGGGCTCGATCACAAGCCGGTCTCAACTATCTTGGGTGTATTTCCAAATCTCAATGACTCCCTGATCGCCCTGGGAGCGCCACACCCGCCCTCCTGCAGCCGCCGCCGCCGCCACCGCCGCCGCCCCTCACGTCTCCGCCCCCAGAGCCCGCCCTTCCCGCGCCTTCTCGAAAAATCTCGCGAGAGCCGGCGGTTCCCGGCCGGACGCCCCCGGGAAGCGGCTCAGCTCCCGCTGCCTCTTCCCAGCTCCAGCTCCGGCGCCAGCCCCGCTCGCTTCCCGAGTCATGGAGGAGCCCTGCGGCGCGGGCGCCGCTGCCCCGCTGAGGGGAGACGCCGAGGAGCCCAAGCAGGTTAGCGGCACTGAGGGGGGCCCGTGGTAGGTGAGGTACCGGGACTGACGGGGGGTCGAGCCGGGGTTACAGCCACAGCCCCCGGTGGTGTTTTAATTGAAGCCGTGTTTTTGATCCTCTTTCCAGTTTGTCAGGGCCGGAGTGCGGTAGGGAACATGCTAATTATGATTAAGCGTTAATTGCGAGCAGTGTTGCTGTTGTTATTCCTAAGTGCATCGCATTTACGTAAGTGGTGTCCTGTGGAGCTGTTTTTTCCTCGACACGTGTTGGTTCAATGCTCCTCACACTCGGGTGACAGCTGCCTGTTTTGCTGTGTTTGAAAAGAAACAGGCAGCCACGAGGCTTATTTATTTGTTATTATTTATTAAGGCAGAAGCGTGTTTAGCTTTAAGGCTGGTGTTAGTGTCGGTGTTAGTGTAGACTTGGCGTTAATACACAGCTACCTTCCCAAACTTCAGTGGGAGTCGTGTTCGTTTTGGCCTTCGTGAGTGATTTTGTGTTGTGTGGGCAGCTGACCTTGCTGGCACTTCATTCTTGGACCCCTCAGTTTGTCCAGGTGGGCAAGAAGGTCACGGTCACCTGGCTTGGACCAGCCACAGTGTGGCCACAGCACCAGGGCAGTGACTGTCCCCCTGTGCTGGCACTGCTGAAGTCCATCCTCGTATTCTGGGATTGGTTCCGGGGCTCTTCTGTCAAGAAAGACACGGAGGGGCTGGAGCGTGTCCCGGGAAGGGAATGGAGCTGGGAAGGGGCTGGAGCCCCAGGAGCGGCTGAGGGAGCTGGGAAAGGGCTCAGGCTGGAGCAGAGGAGGCTCAGGGGGAACCTTGTGGCTCTGCACAGCGCCTGACAGGAGGGGGCAGCCGGGGGGGTCGGGCTGTGCTGCCAGGGAACAGGGACAGGAGGAGAGGGAACGGCCTCAGGCTGGGCCAGGGGAGGCTCAGGGTGGACATCAGGAAGAATTCCTTCATGGAAATGGTTGTCAAGCATTGGAACAGGCTGCCCAGGGCAGTGGGGGAGTCCCCATCCTGGAGGTGTTTAAGGAAAGACTGGATGTGGTGCTCAGTGCTCTGGTCTAGTTGACAATGTGATGACCCAGCACAGGTTGGACTTGATAATCTTGGAGGTCTTTTTCAACTTAAATGATTCTGTGATCATTTCTAAAGTGGAACTTACACTTGACATGAGTTGGAATTGGGATAACTGAAAAACTCTACGTGCTGGAGAAGGACAAGTGAATACAGGACTGGATTTTGCTCACTTACCATTAAAAATAACTTATCATAGAGAAAGCTTGATGGTTTTAATTGCCAGCACTTTATAAATGGAAGGCTAATGTCTCTCTGGAAACCAGGGGTCGGTGTTGTTCCTCGGAGGCAACGAGGTGAAGAGCAGTGCTGTGGTGAAATACTCCTCAGCCCCTCCACAGGCAGCCTTTGCCCGTCTGCAGGAGAAAACAGACCTGAAGCTGCCTCCTGCCAACTGGTTACGGGAAAGTGCCAAGCTGGGACCAGCAGGGACAACCATTCTGGGCAACAGCAAGAAAAGTAAACCCTTCTCAAGGTAAAAAACCAGAAGCCCTTCTTTTTTTCCATGCCGTTAAGAATAATTCTGATTGTCAACTTGCATCCTGTGTTATTTAAAGTAGAAAGTACAGGTTTTACCGTAGCAACTACATATCGCTTTGTCTTAGCCATGCTCCCTCTACTTTTTCATGTTCAGTTCTTGCCTCTATGCTCTGATCTTGTTTCCTTTGTAAATGATTAATGATGTTGATTATTACTTGGTTCACGTGCATGTTGACACCTTGCCTGAGACAGTGAAACTGACTCCATGTTCTTCTCTGGTTGGCCCAAGTCAAACTGGACTGGTTCAGCCAACCCTTCTGCCTTTGATAACGGGGAAAATGGAGCATTTCCCTTTGGAAGCCAATTTACAGCTCTTCTGGATTTTTTGAAACTGGACCCGACCAATGGCAAATGAAGTTTCATATTTATATCAGGAGTGAACACTGGAGGTGAAATAAGGGGCACACCCAAAAAGCAGTGTTACCTTCAGGTGTGATTGTTTGTTAAATTGTTAAATGAGTTGAATTCAGAGTCTTCATAAACAGGACACTCAAATCCTGTGCTGAACAGCAAATTTACCCCAAGTCAGCCAGTCAGTGAAATTTAACAGTTTGTGCAAGGTCTGCGTTCACATCCTCATCATCTCTTTCAGGAGCAGTACTTTTTGGAGCAGAGTAATGTGTTTTTCAGGGCTTTATGAATTTTTCATGTTTATTTTAGATACTGTGTTTGTCAAGTAGAGGCTGGCAGTTTAATCTCTTTCTCTAGTGGCAGTATTAAAAAGCTGATAACTTGCACATCATGTATTTTTGGATTATAGTAGTATCTGGCTTTATTTTAAAGAATGATCTGTACACTGAAATATTCTAACTTAAGTACCTTGAAATTTCCTTAATGAGGGTGGAGGAAGAGACAATGTGTCTGTTACAACATGTAGGCAGTTTTGGAAAACGTGAATAAGTGGTAAAATGAAATTACAGCTGCTGAAATTTAAGGCATTAAGCATGTTAAAGACTTTAAGAGAAACTCTTTGAAGAACTCTTCTTATTTTTAGTGTTGAAAAGAATCCTTCAATCGCTCTGATTTTTCTTGATTTCAGTAAAACTTGAAGTGTTTTAAGATGTTCTGAAATTAGATCTAAGTACTTCCAAAGATACCTTTGAAAAACTTGTTGAATATGAAGATGAAATCATTTTGTTAATTTTAGGTGTCATTACACTTGGTGACGTTTAGCTGTTTGTTTTTTTTTTAATGAGAAGGTCACTTTCCAAAGTTTAATGGATATAAAAACCAGGTCTGTAATATGATACTGGAACTGTCTTAACTTGTAATATTGTTTTAAATAGCTTTGGGATGGCCTATGATTTCATTGACTCAGTTGGAAATGATGTGGATGTCGTGTCTGATTCAGAGGTAAATTCTGTCATTCAAATTCCTACACTGTATAAACTTACTTTAAGATCCTGTCATGGCTTCTGGCATCTTTGTGTCCTTTGGGGAAAAGGAAAGACCCCTAAAGAGTCACAGGGCACCAGCTAAGGGAGTTGTGATCACTGAATAAGAAATTTAGAGAGAAAATCGTATTTTCTCTGGAGTTCTATAAAGAATCTTCAGCTCGAATACGCAGTTTAGTGAATGCAGCGCATCAGTCTTACAATGTAGTTGTCTTGTGTGTTTGAAATCAGTTATTCTCATAGAAACTGTTACTCTCAAGATTATTTTTTTCCTATTTTTATCTAGAAGAGAGAGCTCCCCTCCACCACCTTCTTTCCTTTGATTTGTGTCAGTTTGTCAGCTCTTTTGGTGCTGGTAACATCTTTAGAATTCAGATGAGGCTATCAGAAGAGGAAACACATCTGCTCATGTACTGTGTTAATATTTGTCAGATTTGCATCCAGACTTAGATCTCTGTCTGGACTGCTCTGGGCACCTGGCAAAGAATTGGTATTCCTGCTGTGAAAATAAATGTTTAAAATCCAAAATATCCACTTGCATATTTTGGTCATTTTTGTTGCTGCCTGGTTGTGATGATCCAGTCAGAGAATGTGTTTAAGCTGTGTGTGGTTTCTGCTGCTGACTTGGTCTCTGTCGCTGTCATTCGTGTTCTCTGCCCTCAACAAGTGCATTTTCTTGTGAAATGGTGCTGAAATCCCTGGCACTGCAAGGCTTTTTTGACCACGTGTGCTGGTTTGGGCTGGGGTAGAGTTAATTTTTTTCCCCAGGGCTGCTCTGGGGCTGTTTTGGGATTGTCCAGAGCACAGGCTGGTAATACAGAAATGATTTCGTTGTTGCTGAGCAGAGCTTACACAGAGTCAGGGCCCTTCCTGCCTCTCATACAGCTGTGCTGGCAAGGAGGGTGGGAGTGCATGGAAAACTGGGAAGAGGCACAGCCAGGACAGGTGGCCCTGACTGACCCAAGTGGGCTGGGGGAAGAGGGAAGGAGGAAGTTTGGAGTGATGGAGTTTAAACCTGGAGTCTCCCCAAGTCCCTGTTACATGTGATGGGGCCGTAGTTTCTTAAGAATTCTCTTCCAATGCAGTATAATTGTACTGAATATTCTTTCCTTTCACTTTTCTTCTGCAAGAACATTAAGAAACTCCTGAAGATCCCTTACAGCAAGTCCCACGTGAGCATGGCCGTGCACAGAATTGGGAGGACACTCCTGTTGGATGAGCTGGATATCCAGGAGCTCTTCATGAGATCCTCTCAGGTGAATCACCTGGCTCTTGTTCATTGTGGCACATGGGCAAAATGCATTATTTCAGGAGTAGAGTAGCCGGCAAGAAAATAGACATGGAATTCCTGAGAATCATAAGTGGGTACCAAAGGTGCTGTGTCCTGCAGCAGTTTACCCACAAACTGCATCTGATGTCCTGGGTTTATGGTACTGAAGGATTGAAATTCTGTGTCTCACTTTTGTGTAATTACTTCAGTAGTGCTGTACTGTTTAATTAGTTTTATTATTAATAGGCTGTGTGTTACCGTGTAATCTCGTCTGTATCTGATTTTTCCAATTAAGTCAAATTTTCAATAAGAACATAAGTTTCCGAGAAGCTGTATTTTCAATAAAAAATTAAGAACTTCAGCTCTGAAGTTATTTTCTGGGTTTCTCATCTTGTTGTGGATGAGTATTTCTAAGGCACTTGGTTTACTTTGCAGATGCTTCTTGTTGTTAATTTCCTATTTCTGCTGTTGCCCAGACAGGGGACTGGACATGGCTGAAAGAGTTTTATCAAAGGCTGATTGATCAGAAGTGGCAAAGAAAAAAGAAGAGTAAAGAACATTGGTACCAGAAGGCAATACTTTCAAAATTTTTATATTACAGGTAACCTTTTTGTCTGCATGAAACATCAATTCTGCACCACTTGCTTCTGCTTGGTTTTTGGTCTTGAGTTAAATGTTGGAATTCCATTGTGGTCTGTCATATATGCTGATTTCTCCTTATACGGAGGAAATTGGGGGATGAGGTCAGGAAATAAAATGTAAATGTTTTTATAGGAATTGAAGTATTTTGCATTAAAATTGAAGTATAAAAGAATAAAATAAACAGCACAAGTTAATTAACTGCTTATCAGCCACGTCATTTGTTGACAACAGTGCAGCAAACATACCAACTCTGCAATGGATCGTTTTGCATCTTGCCAACTGAAGCTGTAAATGTTTCCTTGTCAGCATTAACGGCGATGGAGCTGCTCAGCCTGTTCCTTCCACTTCCAAGCAGCACCAGGAGGGTCCTGTTGCAGGTGAGGGCGATGAAGCAGGAAGGGCCTCCTGGCCAGCTCCTTTTGAAATGCCTTCCTCGCTATCTGAAGACCCAGGTGCCTCTAACCAGGTTGGTGTGGGGAGTGTTTTACACGGCACCGCAGTGTGTGTAGGGACAGAGGTGTTGAAAGGGTCTCCCAGGAGCTGCTGCAGCTCTTTGCTGATAGAACTGAGCTAAAGCGTGAGGAGAACTTGGCAGGAGGTGCAGTTCCAGCTTTTGCCAGTGCTTCAGAGCTCCAAATGTCACCTATTTGTTCTGTCACTGTAATGTTAAATCGTTATTTATCCCAGCATTTTTGAGAAACAAAGCCTTTGGCTAAGCGTAGCCATCAATGACTTTACCTAAAAGTAGGAAAACCCTGATATTCAGAAGATACATTTGGAAGCTTAAGGTTCTGGCCTTCCTTTTTAAATCTGCCATTAAAATCCATCTTTTGGTGGCCCTGGATTTATTAAGCGAAGAGGAAAATTAAAATTTCTGGAAAGGCAAAACAGTGAAGCAATGCTTAAAAATACTTGCTGTGAGATTACACAAGTGAGAGGGGAGATGTTTACAGCAATTATGCAACAAACTATGATTAGTATCAGGCCCTAATGCAGGGTTTCTATTGTGGCTAAACTTATTTATGAAAACTGTTAATTCCTGTGGGGTTTTTTTGAGCAACATAAACCAGGAATTGATTAAATTTTGGAGAGGCTGAAAGATCTGTGGTCTTCAGTCTGCATTAATATAAAAGTGATGCTGCAGTTGTGCTTGCTCAGTATTACCAACTGATCTGCCAAATTTAGGGAGTTTCTAACCTGCGTTATCCATCAAATTGTAACTGCATGGGTTGTGCTGTAGTAACATTCTGAAGTGGAGAAATACTGCCCTACCTGAAAGCTTTTAGAGAAAGGTCTACTCTCTTTCACCCTCTCGAGGAACTATTGCCCAGCTCAGCAGACTGTTTATGATAAAGAAGCTGGTGTGCATTTGGACAGTGCCATTTTCTGCAGGTTATAAATAAACCAGCAGCATAGAGGTTTTGCTTCTGGGCACTGATAATCTGGTGTTGACCCTGGGTTAACAAGGAGCTCCTATAAATACTTCCTGGTTCCTTCACAGATCCTCTAGGAATATTACAAAGTACAACATTTTGGCACTAAGTATAAGAAAAGAAGCGTTCTAGTCACTGACTAGAGGCTTTTTGTAGTTTATTGCCTATTTATTTAAAGATGTTGGAGGTAAAGGTTTTTCCGTTACATGCTTTTGTTGTTCATATCTTTTTTAATGGCCTGACTTGACCTCGGCAGCAGAATCACTCCTTATCCTTGTGCTTTCCACAGGGAAACGTGCCTCTTGAGCCCTCATATCTAGTGGGGCACGTGGCCTCAGCCCCCAAAGAACAAAACCTGACTCCTTTGTTCAATGACGGGGAGAACAGTCAGGTATGCTTTATGTGAGAGCTGGACCCCCAGGTTTAACCAACACCTCCACGTTGGGCCTAAATTGGATCCGAGAGAGAGCCTCAGTCCCCTGTAGCAGTAGCTTTTGTGGCACCTGCAATTTTAAGTTCCCGTGAATGCGCAGCCGGGTTTGTCACGTGCTGGCTTTTCTTTGCTGCTTTGGCTTCTCGCTGTCTCGTACCTCCACAGAATAATGTCACACAGAGCAAGTGTTACACCCCCGATTTACAGGCCAATTCTGTTTTCTCTTAATGAAGGGACTTAAAAATGACTTTGTTCGTAATATCCTGTGGACCTTTGAAGATATCCACATGTTGGTGGGATCAAATATGCCAATCTTTGGAGGGGGGCGATACCCTGCTGTGAGCTTGCGTCTCAGGTCAGTTGGGAAGTTCATGGGATGTTATCTGTGCCAGCCTTGACTCATTTGTTGCTCTGCTTCCTATTCAGCTCTCTGCATTTTTTTGCTATTGTTATAGAAGCGGGCGGTAGTATTTCTGCTCCTGGGCTTATGAATTTCAGTAGCTGCTTGCTGGGCATAAGCACCTAAAAGGTTACTGAGCAGTAAGACAGAACTATTGCAGTCCCAATTTAATGTTAATCCCTTCATTACCAGTCTTCCTGTTCCTGCCTCTGCATAGGCAAAGAATGAGCGAAAACTTGAAGATCGCTTGACGTATTTGGAATCTTTTTAAGACACATCTAGGAATTAGCAGTACCTTGCTCTGCAAGGAATTTTGGAAGGTCTGGGAGAAGGTCTGGGCTATAATTAGTTGCAGCTAAGAGTGCTATTTCTTTAGAATTTCTGAAGTACTTGCTGTCTTGGTAATAGTGTGACATCTGAAGCCTGCTAAACGTGGGCAAAAATTCTAAATTGCTGATGGAATGTCAGCATATTCCGCTGGAGAGATCAGCACCTCTGTTTTGATACAACTCATAAGAATTCACAAATAATTGTTTTAGTATTCATCCACTCTCAGGTGACTTAAACGTAAATCCCGTTTGTAAACACCCCTAATATTTCCTGTAGGGTGAATAAAGACTTAACTAACACTAGAAATATTTTGTTTTAGGGATAACAACAAGCCAATAAATGTGCTAACAGGAATTGACTATTGGCTGGACAACTTAATATGCAATGTACCAGAGCTTGTGATGTGCTTTCATGTCAATGGAATTGTTCAGGTAGGTCTGGCTCTGTGCATTATGCCTTAAAATAATAATCCGTTCTTCACTTTCTGAAGTTGCCTCGGGTATAACAGATCCTTCACACTGTTCTGAGAAAATGATGACAAAAATCCTGTGTTGCAGAATGAGAAGCATCTAGACAGCTTGCAGCACTCATCTAAAAATAGGGTGTTCTTTCTTCGCCTCCCTGTCATGCATGCAAGATTCTTCTTCCCCTGATGTTTGAGTGAAGGCAAAAATAAAAAGTGCAACAGCAGAAATCAGTTTCTTACATCTTAATCTGTGGTGTTGCCTTGCCAAGACAGATGCAAGCTTTTGAATGTTTATGCTGTGTTTCTGTAGACAATCTGTGTTTCTGTTCTACCTGGTAGACTGCGGTTGTTTCCTAGGCTGACTGGGTTTCATTGAAATAATAGATGTTGTATCTTCTCCCCCTTTTATTCCCCTCGTCTTTTGTTCCCCGTTCACCATTCTGTTTGTGACAGAAATGGATCCTTCTGAAAGCTTTGATTGAGTAGTGTAGTCAAGATGTGCTGGCTTAAAGTAAATTGTAGAAATAAACTGAATTTCTCATAACAGCAGCCTTTGTTTCTTTTAGCTGTTGGTAACAGACACTGATATATTAATTTTGGGGGGTGTAGGTGTCACAAAACCCTCCTAATCTTGAGTGTTCATTTCTGTTCTTTGCAGAAATATGAAATGATCAAGACTGAAGATATTCCCAATTTGGAAAACTCTAATTTTTCTACCAAAGTGATAAAAGATATTGCTCAAAATATCCTGTCTTTTCTGAAATCAAATTGCACCAAAGAAGGACATACCTATTGGCTGTTTAAAGGTAAGAAGGTTTAGATGGATTTGAAAAGATTGGTGGCAATGTGGTGTTGATTAATGAAAGATTTCCCTTCTCAGCAAGCGGGAGTGATATAGTAAAGCTCTATGACCTCACCACACTCTGCGAAGAGACTGAAGACAAATACCAAAACCCTTTTACGATGCCAGTGGCAATTCTGCTGTACAAGTGAGTTTTTATCATTTTTGTTGCCATCCTTGGTTCTTGGGGCAGTTCTGGTCAGAGCACAGGCCAAAAATCACGATCAAGTGACAATCAAACACAAACTTGCTGAATCTCAGTCCCAATAGATCAAAACAAACTTTTTTCTTTTCACCATTTCTCCATGTAAACTTTTTTGCTGATAAAGTCTTGTAGAGCCATCATAAAGTGTGGAAGATGTACAGTTGTAGAATATTGTTTAAAGCTTCTTTTTCTTCTAGCACAGAGATATTATCCAGGGATTTCACTGTTTTGTTGGGCTTTCTTTTAGAGTTGCTTGCAATATGATGCTGAAGAAAAACCAGAACAAGAAACACTATGGCACAATCAGGACATTGCTGCTGAATTGTCTGAAGTTGTTGGACAATGGCAGACATCCTCAAGTAAGAATTCAATGTTTTCTTGCACTTTTGTGGAAATAAAATACAAATGCTGTCATCATAATACTCCTGGTAATAAATAGTGTGCTACTTCTTCCTCCCAAGGGACAGAATTTAAATTTATTTATAAACTTAAACACTGATTTTTTTCTTTAAGAGTTAGCATTTTTTGCTGACCCCCATTGCTGCACAAGTCTTCTGTCCTGCTCTAAAAAGGAACTTGTCATTACATTCATTCTTTTGTTCTTGTTGCCCAAGAGCCCTCTGGGAGCAGATCCTGGATAAAAAGTGTAAAATGTGAATATGTGAACATTTTTACTCTGAGAGTGGCTGAAAATTGGAACAGACCAACCAGACAAGTGACAGTCTCCATCCTTTCAGCTACTCAAAGCCCAGCTGGACACAGTTCTGAGCAACCTGCCTGGATAAATGGGTTGGACCTGGAGAGTCTCTAAATTATTTAGATTTAAGCTGTTTTCAATTGAAAATTAATCCCAAAAATGTGATGTGAAAAATGTGAATTAGATTTTGAATGGATTACAAGAGGAGACATGGCACACATTAAACCAGTAAGAATGTAGATTCCTTGTAAAGTTGTGAAAGGTTTTCAAAATTCCGGTAGAATCTCTTCCATTTTTAGGGTTTTTTTTTTTT
>VZRN01001895.1:541815-600926 GCA_013397935.1 Dasyornis broadbenti
TTTTTTTTTTTTTTTTTTGCTTACGTAAGGTCCTTGTGTTTCCTCTTGTGATCTTCAGGTTGCTAGAACAGGCAGTACTTGTTCTTTACCAGTTGGTTTTTATTCTCTTCTAAACTCGATCAGGCTTGGATCCTTTTCCTTTCCAGGGAACTTGCTCAGGCTGTGTGTACAGGTTATTGAACACTCTTTGCATGTACTCTGTACTCCTTATTCTGAGAATTTATTTTGTTCTTGCCTCTCAAAAGAAAAGTTTAACTTGAAAATGAATCACTGATTTTTTTTTTTTTTCTCTTCTTTGCAAAGATTATTGCTTCAGCAAACTACATGTTATCAGAGCTTTTTCAGTTGGATGAACCTAAAAAGGAAGACAGTGCAGACTTCCCTATAAATGGAAATTCTGATGAAAGTTACAGCGAGGAAGAAGAAGAGATGCCAGACAGTGATGAAAATGGTTCTTACAGCAACAGTTCTGATCCCCCAGATGACAACAAAGCAGTGGCAATAATCAAATCTGTTGGGGAGTTGTCAGTGCCTGAAAAGTACAAGTCTGTGCATCGAATACGTGTAAGTGACACTGGGATTTTTAAGGGTCTTCGTGGATGATTCAGTTCATGGGACAAAATTGGGTAGGGAACTTCAGTTCCCTGTTAATTGTCTCCAGGTTAACTGAAGTGGGCAAAGGAACTTTTTGTGACCTGTTCAAAAGATCTGAGGTGTTTGAGTTTTATGGTAGAGCAGACTTCATGTCAGGTTTTTTTTTGGTTTTTTTTCCCCCCTACCATATTCTGCTTTGTCTTGATGTTATCTCTCATTTGCATCTTCTGGCCAGTCATTTTTGTATTTCCTGTGTTGAACATTTCTTCTCTTCCCTGCCGGGTGCCCCACTGAAGCCCAGCTGTGCATTCCCCGTCTGCCACGGCACGGAGGAGCGCTGCAGGCTGGTGCTCAACCACGTCCTGGAGGTGAGTTCACTGCCAGCTTCCTAAAGATACTTCACCTCCCACCCGGTTCTTCACCTGCTCTGTAGCTGCTAAAGGTTGCTCTCAAGGTGAAGGAAATGGTTTCTTCCTCTTGCAGGGTTTGAAGTCTGTTGACAGCAGTGTTAAAAAAGAGGGTGACCTTCCTGCAGCTGACCCCAGCACTCCAATCCCGCTGAAATATGAAGATGAATCCACCAGTGGTGGTCCTGAGTCTCTGGAAAAACAGATGGCCTTATTTCTAGACAAAAGTAAGTTGTACTGTTGCGCAAATAAGACCTTTCCAGTGCCAACACAAACTGCAGCTACTTTATTTTGATTGTCAAAACAGTGTGTTTGAATCACTAATTACACTGTTGCCTAAGGAAAAGTAGGCACTGAACATTGGAGAGCAGTCTGTTCCTTTTTAAATATGAAAAGAGAAGCTCATTTGAGTTGTTTTGCATGGCAAAGAGCCTTTTATTAGTCAACACATGATTTTACTGGACCCTATTTGGATTTGGCTTTCAGATGACTTCCATAAGGGCTTGGTATTTTGGGGTTTGGTATGTGGAGCACCGTAAGTTTTGTGGGCTGTTTTAAAAATAGTCTTAATTTCTTTGTGTGTGTGTGTGATCTGGATGTTCGCTGGAAGAATTTCTCCCTTCTGGCAAGTTTTGCTCCTCCATTATGCTTGGTGCTTGAATTGCATATAAAATGTTAACTAAGATCTTTTTTTTCTTTCTTGTACCTCTACAATTGTGAAAGGAAGCAGTAAATAAAAGATGTTTTGTTTGCTTAAATGCTCAAACTCCAGAAGTTTCAGACTACAGTCTCTCTATTTTATTTTGCTCTGGAGTGACATAAAAAATTCCAGGAAAGACTTTTCCTTTTAAAGTAGTAGAGTTCTCTGCAGGGCAAGGAGCCCTGTAGGCATGGCTCGGAAAGAAATTTGTCTTGCCTACTTTTACAATTTTTTATTCTTTCTTTTCTCTTCCCTTCTCCCTTTGAAAAATCTCTGAATAAGAAGCCAGTTCAGTTTTGAGTTACTCACACTCACACAGATTTCAGGATCTGTGCTTGAGTCCATCCCTGAAGTAGCAGCAGTGTTACTTGTTCGCTTTTGTTTTCTGTGATGCAAATCATGGATTTTCTCTGCCACACGGACATATTTACATACATATGGAAAAGATAAGTGCTTTAAATTCCGGAATTTCTAACTGCAGGAGAGCTACCAATAGTGTATGGATAGAGTGTGTGTGCAGTGCAGTGTGTGTTTAGCTGGGTGGGTGTCACTGGATTAGATTTGCCTTTGTCCTAATAGAACATGTAGTGCTTAAGGATTTATTTACTGCATGTGCTTACTTTATGCTTTATACGTTATTACAAGAGTGGCAGACAAGCTGGCAGAGCTCTGCTTGTGCAGGGCTGCAGTCAGGCAGTTCCCATCCTGGCTGTGCCGAGGGAGTCGTGTCCAACCTCCGGCCTGTGTTAGAGGGGACATTCACTGACGAGGTTCTGTTCCTCCTGCAGTGGGCTCCTTCCAGAAGGGGAAGCATTCCAGCCAGTCAGGGATGATTCCTGGATCGTGGCAATATAAAATGAAACTCCAGCTCATTTTGAAATCATCAAGAGCTTATTATGTCCTGTCTGATGCTGCTATGATCCTGCAGAAATATGGGCGAGCGCTGCGATACATCAAGCTGGCTTTGCAGTGCCATGGTAAGTTCCTTGAACGGATTTGTCACCTGTGCCACTGCCTGGAGATACCAGTCACCAAATCAGACACTCTGTGCCTGCTTCATCCCAGTGGGGGGCACTGACAGGTCTGACAAGCCTGTGTTGGACTGAACTGCGTGTCCAGCTCGTTATTCAGAACAGCAGTCTGGAGCGAGGATTACTTTTGTCACGGATCGATAGAAAATGATCCCATTTTGACAGATCGGGAACTTGAGGGCACATCTGGAGCTCAGAGCAGTTGAATTTGGGAGAGTCTTCCCTGGTGCCAAGGCACTGATGCTGCTCCAAGTGATGCTGCTGCAAGCTGGTGTTTTTTCCCTGGTGGTTCCCGTGTTACATAAATGTGTCCTTGACTCTGAGAAATAGCAGACTCGTTCACCAGCTGAATTGGATGCTCCTCTAGAACGGAATACAACTTGAAATATTACTGAGGAGAAGGAAAGGAGTAAAATCAGGCTGTTAAGCTTAATACTGCCATAATGAGAGTAACGAATTGGGAAATGCCAGTAGCTTAGTGCTAAAGTGCTGCTATTTCCCTGCCATAAGGGAAGGCAAGACTCCTGCCTTAGGGCAGGAGAGTGTTTAGAAAGTAAACCCATTTGATCTTAGCACAAAGCATCACTATACATCTCCATAACCCAGAGCACTCTGCACCTTTCAGTCTTTTATAGACTGGAGAATCAACTTTAAACTCCACCTTCTGGAAATTGACTTCTCAGGCTGTATCTCATTCGAATCAATCTGCAGAAAGTCAGTTTTCCTTCAGTCAAATCTGAGATTAGCATTTGTAATTGCCACTGTGACTGCTCAGCTTGGACAACACAGGGGCTCTTTTTAAACCATCAGCTGTGCACAGCAACGCTGACTTTAAAATAGGTTTTTTCTTCTGAGGAGAACGTGTTGTCACACTTGTTCTCTGTATTTAGACAGGTAACATAAAACCCAATTAACTTGCCAGTCTGTGTCAAGCCTTTTGAAGTGTAGTTCTTTTCTTTCCCCTCCCTCATCCATGGTTTTTTTTCCCACCAGATACCTACTGCTGCCTGTGTGGCAGCATGCTTCCCGAGGTGCTGGTGTTCCTGTGTCAGTGCTTAACCCTTTGTGGAGATATCCAGTTGATGCTGGCTCAGAATGCAAACAACAGAGCAGCTTACCTTGAAGAATATAATTACCAGACTAAAGAGGATCAGGAGATATTACACAGCCTTCACAGAGAATCCAGGTGCCAAGGTATGATCCTGACACAGGAGAACTGCCAGACTTTGGATTCATGACAGATATAAATCATTTCCTAGGGTTTCCTCAAAAGCATGCATGAGGAGAGCTTGTGGCAGGGGCTTTATTGCGCTTCACCTCTGTTTTCTTCAGAGAAAGCTCGTCCTGCCTGTCGTACAGAAGGGCATTGTCAAGGTACTGACTGACATGGCCTGGAGCTATGAAACAACTGCAGACAGTACCTGTTACAGTAATCAATAAAATCTCCCTGTCTGTGGGATCATTCTGACATGGACTTGGTCATCTCTGAGCATTTTCCCCTAGACTGCCACAGATTGAAATAGAGAAACACTATTTGACATGAAGGCTTTGCATTTTCCTTTCCAGTGTTTGCCTGGGCTACAGATTTATCCACAGACTTGGAATACCAGCTTTCTGTCAGCTGTAAATGCTATGAAGCAGCTTATGAAATCCTGCTCTTCAGTAATTTAAAAAGCGAAAACCCAGAGCAGCACATCCAGGTGCTCAAGAGGATGGGCAATATCAGGAATGAGATTGGAGTGTTCTACATGAACCAGGCTGCTGCAGTGCAGACAGAGAGAGTGGGCAAGTACCCTTTTTCCATTCCTGACTGTTTCATGGAGCCACAGCAGTGATCAAGCTCGCTAATCATAGGGAAAAACGATTTCTGATTCTAAAGAGGACACTTAAATGACTTTGTAGTTTTTTGATGTCCATTGTAATGATTTGTTTACAATAGATTACTGTGGCTTGTACACTGTAGTGAGCCTGGACTGAATAATGACACGTATCATTTGGAAAAATTCCTTTAAAATGGGTAGAACATTCTCAAAAAACCATCAAGGAAACTTTAAACTCCTTTGTGAAAGGGAGGGCATGTTGCATTCTTGATGTGTTAGGTTTAGCCCAGCACAAACAGGCAGAAGCTTAATTTAAACATGAGAATAGCTTCAGTAAAGTCAGCCTGTGAATTTCTTGATAAGTAAATCCTTGGAAGCTTCTCTTCTGGTTTATTTTTGCTGTTTTTTTGAGGAAAAGCTTCTTTGTGAGGGTGAGGTGTTCAATGGGGTTTTGTTTTTGAAGGCAAACCCAGTAATGTCTGGGTTTAAGAGTTCTATAAATGAGAACAAGTGAGATGCTGGTAGTTCAGTGTCAACAGCTCCAGTTTCCCAAATATCAGCTGTTTCCTGTGACCTTTGTCCAAGTAATATTTGAAGGATTTTGGCTTGGACTTCCAGTTTTGTGATTTGTCTTCATCTCTGACATAATCTCATACACCACCTGACATCATCTCAAAACGTTTTTCAGAAGTCATTTACTTGAAATCAAAGCTTAAAATACTGACTTTTACCTGTCTGTAAAAGTCACATTTTATTTGCTTTATACTGAAAATGTATAGAAGTAACTCTGATCCCCTGAATTATTACTGTGGCAACAAAGTCTGGTTTATGCTGTTAATTTCCTGGTGTTCTGTGGAATTCTTTTGGAAGTGTAGTGTGTGTAATAGCACAGCTCAGGTATTAAACCCTCAAACATATGGAAATCTTAGGAGTATTTTCCATGAGTTGGGTCTTCACAATCATTTCCTAACAGCAAATTCTTAAAGATGGTTTATAAGGGAGACATAATGGAAGTGTTTGTTCAGAACCTCTGAGGAATGGGAGGGAGTCTCTAAGCCCTGTGCTTCACCCTAGTGAGTAAAAACGTCTCCACAACGGAGCAGCAGCTCTGGAAGAAAAGTTTCTCCTGCTTTGAAGAAGGAATTCAGAATTTTGAGTCCATTGATGATGCCACCAATGCTGCCCTTCTGCTGTGCAACACGGGGAGGCTGATGAGGATCTGTGCCCAGGCCCACTGTGCAGCTGAAGGCGATTTCAAAAGGGAGTTTTCCCCAGAAGAGGCCCTTTATTACAATAAGGTAACACCTCCCTGCTTTTAGACCCCAAAATGCTTTTTACTGTGTGGTATTTGTGACTGCTTTGGTAAATATATTTAAATTTGGGTGGAACAACCTGGGGTAGCCCTCCTGCTTCCATACTATCCAAATCCTCGCTGTGTAGGCTTTGGTGCTGTTGAGGTTGGATTGCTGTGACGTTCAGATGCTGGTATTTTACATAATGCAGTGCCACTCACAAGGGAGACAGAATTCCATGGTCAGGATCAAAGTGATTATCAAAGGGGAGATACTGCAGAAGGCTCAGAGAGATCTTTTGAGTAAAGGGAAATTAGTTTCTGGGCGTTACGAATGCGGGCAGTCACTGTGCATGATTCTGTCATTTGTAGGCTATTGACTACTACCTGAAGGCACTGAGGTCGCTGGGTAAGAGGGATGTGCATCCAGCTGTTTGGGATTCTGTCAACTGGGAATTGTCTACTACGTATTTCACTATGGCAACTCTACAGCAGGATTATGCTCCCTTGTCAAGAAAGGCTCAGGAACAGGTAACAGGAAGCATTCATTGTATCTGAAAAAAATACACTGTTGTTGTCCTGAAAAACTGAACAGGGAGCAAAATTGGTATTGGTGTTGTAGAATCACATGGTGATTTGGGTTGGGAAAGACCTTAACACCCATCCTGTTCCACCCCTGCCATGGCAGGGACACCTCCCACTGTCCCAGGCTGCTCCCAGCCCTGTCCAGCCTGGCCTTGGGCACTGCCAGGGATCCAGGGGCAGCCACAGCTGCTCTGGGCACCCTGGGCCAGGGCCTGCCCACCCTCCCAGGGAACAATTCCTTCCCAATACCTGCTCTGAATCTTCCTTCCTTCAGCTTCAGGCCATTCCTCCTTGTCCCACCTCCATGCCCTTGTGGACACCCCTCTCCGGGGTTTTTTTTTTTAATTTGGGGCGTGTTTATTTGTTGATGATGTAGATAGAGAAGGAAGTCAGTGAAGCCATGATGAAGTCCTTGAAGTACTGCGATGTTGATACGGTGTCCGAGCGACAGCCCCTGTGCCAGTACCGGGCTGCCACCATCCACCACAGGCTGGCTTCAATGTACCACAGCTGCCTCAGGAACCAGGTATTGCTCCACACTGCTTTGCTCTTCTGCATAAATTCCATCCTTACCGTGTTCACTATGTGTGGAGCTCGATATTTATCCTTCTGCCTCTAGCTGGGATTTATGTACTTAAATCATTTAACCAGAGAAACGAGTGCTGTTTCACAACAGTCTCCAAGTAAGCTTTTCCAGTGGCTCCTCATGAACATCCAAAGGGTGGGGGATTTACTCTGAGCCCTCCTCCGAGTGCAGGTTGGTGATGAACACCTGAGGAAGCAGCACCGTGTCCTTGCTGACCTCCACTACAGCAAAGCAGTGCGGCTCTTCCAGCTCCTGAAGGATGCCCCCTGTGAGTTCCTGCGTGTGCAGCTGGAAAGAGTGGCCTTTGCAGAATTCCAGATGGCCAGTAAGTGTAGCTCTGGCTTACAGCAGCTTTCCAAACCTCCACTGCCTACTTAGTTTCATTTCTAGATAACTACAGCAGCAATCTGCTTCTCAGAATAGAATTTTCCTCAAGAGAGGAGACAAGGCACTTTTATCTAGCTGGTTTTCAGCTGACTAGGGCAATATGTGCTTTCTCCTAACTCCTGAAGTCTTTGGATAGAAGGAAAATACGGTCTGTAGCCTGAGCCATTTGTCCTTCATTTTTATGGTTTTTAGGTCAGAACAGCAGTGCTGGCAAATTGAAGACTCTGTCTGGGGCCCTTGATATAATGACCAAAACCAAGGGTGCATTTCAGCTCATCAGGAACGAGCTTGTGGCAGAAAGTGAACAGGTAAAGGAACTTCAAGTGGCGTGATACCTGCTCCCCTCTGGCTTGTGCCGTCACAAAAAGTGGTCATTTGGCAGTTAAAATATTCCTTCATTGCTTTTCCATGGAGCTAGTGGCTTAAAGAGTGTGGACAGAGTTAGAATGTGTTGCAGTCTCTCCTAGCCTGAAAGTGGATTTAAAAATTCCTTTAGAACATGATGCAGAGATGGATTAAAACGTATTTTTGTACGGATCTGGATTGCCTGACTGTGAGAATGGGCTTCTTCCTGTGCAACTCTGCTATTGCTTAAAAGAGCCCTTATCATCCCTAAAAAGTCTTCTCTAAGATCTTCCGAATCTGTGTATGATGCAAAAGGAGCTCTCTCTCGGGTGTATTCAATATTTCACTATTAGGATGGGGAGGGTTATCTGTATCCAGTGTGAATCATGTTCCTGATGCCACCACCAGGAATTATGTGCAGTATGTGCTGAGGTGTTCCTTGCTGGCATTTTGGGCAACACTTGTAAAAGTCAGCTCAGCTGCAGGTGGGGTTTTCTGACTCATTCCCTGTGTTTAAAAGGTGCGATTCAGTGACATTATTTTGGTTGTTTCTCTCCTGTAGGTAAGCAAGGATGAAAGTCCTGCTGAGAGCATGTCCGTGAACGATTCCTCTGCAGGCCTTAACAAGGAGGAAGTCTTGAAACTGCTCGGGATTTTCGAGTCCAGAATGTCTTTCCTTCTCCTCCAATCCATTAAATTGTTAACTTCAAGCAAAAAAAAGATTGGGTAAGTTGGAGCTTGGTGTCCTTTATCCTGACTGACACTGGGATTGGTGTGTAACAGAGCACTTCAGAGTTCCTGGGGAAGAAGCTGCCGGGTGCTGCTGATCTCTTGATACATTCTGCTGATGAAACATCAGTGGAGTTTGGCAAGCAGAGCACTTGAGAAGAAATCCAGGCACATCAGAAAGGCTGCAGATAGAGAGGGGCGTGGATATGGGGAAGATGTGCACTGGTGTCAGAGAATTTACTAATTCCTAATGGAGTCTTCTGTGCTGCTGCTGGGACTCAGGACAAACCTGGGAGTTTTGTTGTGCTGACCTTGAAGAGATGCTGAGATTTGCTGTGGCAGGAAATTCCTTACCCCATTCCTTCTGTTGATTTCATCTAAATGTGTGTGGTGTTCCTTTTGGGACCCAGAAAATACTTTTTACTCCCTCAGCAGCAAGTGTGGGATTGCAGGAGCTGTTCCTAACGTTACATAAAGGGAAGTTATGAAAATGCAGCATTAGTTTTAGAGGATTTTTTTTCGGCTTGGAAGAATAGTTTGGCTTGGGTGAATAGTTTTGGGGATTGAAGCTCTGCTGATGCAAGAGATGTTTTGCTAAAAGGAAACTGTGAAATGAGTTTATTGTGCCCAGGAATTTGTCTGCTGATTGTGGGAGACTGCTCAATAAGAAAACATTAGAAGAGAACACAGCCTGTGCGTGTTTTCAGCTGTGGTTCAGGCAGTGTTAGGAGCTTTCCCCTCCTAAAAAAGAGCTTCCACAAGGTGGCAATCTGAGTATGTGAACCACAGAGGATTATTCTAGGATGACTGAAATGTTACCAAGCAGATGTCACAGCTAACTGAGTAAATGGCCAGAGTTCTGTTTCATAACATGGGCAGCTCCTCATTTTTTGTTTTGGAGGGTTTTTACCCACCCCCACCATTTACCTTGGCATTTTTGCCTTGGGTTTTTGCCCTGAAGATTCCCCACAGGGAACCTGTCACAGTTGGAATGCTGTGCAATGGGACTCTTAAAATCTGTTCAACTTCTTGAAACTTTGAGGCCAGGCTGAAAACTGCCTTTGCTGGAACCTTTCTTGTGCCTCCTGTACAGCCTGTGTGCCTTTCCTCCCTTTGCTCTGCAGAGGGCGAGTTCTGCCTTCTGCTTTAGTAACGGGCTGAAAGGGAGGAAGTTGGAGCTCACAAGTGCTGCTTCAGGGTCTCAGGTGCGCTTTGGCAGAGAGCAGGGGAACATGTGGGAAAATTAATGTTTGATAGCAAAACTTGCAGCCTGGCAGTAAAAATGGATGAAATGAGAGTTTTACCCTCCCAAAGTGGAAGCATGAGCAGAACAGAACTTGGCTGTGCAAATCGGAGGGAAAAAGTAATTGAAAGTAATACTTTGTTCTGGGAATACTTGTAACTTATCCCAGAAATACTTTGCATTTCAGTGGCTTTTTATTGACTACCTGTTCTGTTTAATAAATGAACCTGTCTGATTCCTGCCAAGTGCATGATGAATTTAATTTGCTTCAACATTTCTCAGTCATTTCTGAAGCACTTGCAATTAACCTGACTCCCGCTCGTACATTTTATATCATATTTATTTCTATTTTCTGCTGCTTCCTGCAGTACGAACAGAACGATTTGAGTGCACTGGTGTGAAATAGCAGGGAATGTGGGGGCTGTGGCTATCCCCAGGGATACTCACTGATATTATTTAATAATGCTCTTGATAATTTGCAGAATGAAGAGTTGTGCTCAGGTTAAGAGCTGCGGTGCTGTGCTCTCTTGCAGGGGCAGCAATGAAGAAGAGGCAGTTCTGCAAACCAACAAGCAGGTTTATTCCCTGCTGCTTCGCGCCACTGCCAACAAGGGGCTGTCCCTGCTGCAGCGCACAGAGCTCATGCTCAACCTGCTGGAGCAGCTGGCTCCAGGCAATACCGAGGGCAGCCCTGGCACGCAGTGACGGCAGCGCTGCGGCGCAGCAGCACCAGTGCCTTGCCTGGGAGCGCTGGGGGCGTTCCCACCTCTGCATTCACTGAGGGTGAGCTCACCAGGGTTCCCTGGTACATCTGGGGAAGCACAGGGCTTCCTTTTCAGCCCCACAGCTCTCGCTGTCCGGCTCCCAGCATTTCTTTGTTTGAAATGCCAGCTCGGAGTTCTGGAGACAAAAATGCAACTTCTTCACTGTGGGGAAATTGCTGGTTTTTCTCTTGCAGTGGTATCCATGTTTTGCATTGGGCTGTAACCACACACTGCTCTGGTCTGGTATTTCATGAGATGTTTTGTAAGCAGGGCTGTACTGAACACTGTCACTGCTAAGGGCAGCCCAAGTTGTACCAGGAGATTTCTGTGGAATTTGTGGATGCACTTATTAATCCCAGGGAGGATCCTGCACAAAAACCTGTGCCTTTCTAGCTTTGATGTGACTCTTGCAATCTTTTGTTTTGGAAAGTGAATGGTTTCAGCTGTGTTGAATTGATCAAGAATAGTATTACCTTTTTCAGACTTGAAACTGTGAATAAACGAGAGGATATTTTTAAATAAAAATTTATTTATTAAATATAAACTCATCAGTCTGAGTTGTTTTTCTTGGTTATGACCCTCCTCAGAGCAGCAAATTGCTCAATAGAATTAAAACTATTGGAAAGACAGAAGAAAATCTGTAAATTCCAACCTACCACTGAGTGAGGTCTTACCTCAGCATGTGAGGACTGTTTTTTGCAAATGTGTATTATTTGAAGATAAAGTTTTCCAGAATATAACATCTGATGTTCTTCTACAAATAAATGTGGTTCTTATTGCACAGTAACAGTCTAAACCACTTCATTAAAGGTAGAAGTGGGTTTTACATGCATTCACATGGAACTGGATCAGCTTTTTAAGGTCTCTTCCACCCCAAACCATCCTGGGACTCTGTGATCCTCCAGCAGTTTGTATCCTCCTGAGATTCCCTTCAGCTTGAGAAATGGGAACGCTTCGTAAGCCAAACCCTTGTCCTGCCGT
This sequence comes from Dasyornis broadbenti, assembly GCA_013397935.1. Classification (NCBI taxonomy): domain Eukaryota; kingdom Metazoa; phylum Chordata; class Aves; order Passeriformes; family Dasyornithidae; genus Dasyornis; species Dasyornis broadbenti. The sequence continues at coordinate 553,279 of VZRN01001895.1, forward strand.
GCCCGGGGCCACTGAGGAACCCATCCCCACCCTCTGGCATTATTCAGTTTATTCCAGGTGTGGGGCCTCTCACCTTTAACAGAACTGTGCAGCAAACGAGGGTTTCTCTGTTACTCCAGGAACCCCAGCACTGTGCTGTGAACACAAATACTTTCAGGAGGATTATAAATGATGGTATTATGATTCAAGTCTCCTGTGAAGGCCCTGGCAGTAGCTGGAGGGAGCGCTCGTGCTAAATAGGATTATTTTTCCCTTTTCAGAGATAAACAATTAAAGCATAAACCACATCCAAAACAGACAACTCTAACACCACTATTAACTCTGATAAGCCAGTTTATTTCCCTGTTAATAAATCCTCCTTCTTTACAGGAACAGAAACCAAAACCTAATTTTTAAGAGCCTGTGCTGTAACCAGGAACAACAGCTGACCTGAATTAGCCCCACATAGTGCAACTTCACTGCAAAGAATTCCATTCCACTAAGAATCTAGAATTACCATTTTTATACACATATTTGAAAAGCAGAACAACAACCAAGTTTACAAAAGAAAACACTTCATTGGACTATGGGTTTTTTTCCTACAAAAGGTGTGCAAGTAACACTGATCATACAGAGCAAGTCAAACCTGAGGTGAGGTGTGGGACTGGTTCCAGTGCCTGAGTGTTCCCAGCTGCTTTTCAAGGCTAAAATGCTCACAAAAGGCAAGGGGAATAGCTGGATGCTTTAAGAGATGCTGGACAGATTCCAGACTTCGTAGATGCAGCCTTCTCACAGCCATCCCTGACAAGAGCAGCGCTGCATATTCCCAGAAAACCACCTTCTTGCAGGACGCCAGGTGTGCAATCGGCAAACCCCTGGTGCAGCACGGGGCTGGGCTCTCACTGGGGCAGGGAGCAGTTGTGCTGGGGCTGCAGGGCTCTGTGCAGGGCTCTGTGCACGGCAGCTGCCAGGTCCTGGGCCGTGGGGCTCCCTGCAGTGCAGCTCACGGCGACGCCGGCCGCTTGCATGGCCTCAGCCGTGCTGGGCCCGATGGCCGCGAACTGCGGGGACAGTGCCAGGGTCAGCGCTCAGGCACAGCAGCGGCGCTCGGGGCTGTGTCCTCCCAGCCAGAGCTGCCACAGCTCAGCCTCCTGAACACCACTGACCACCTCAGGCTGAAGATTTGCAGTTTTAAAAGCCGCCCATCAATGGAGCTACTTAGAAATTACTTAGGGAAGATTAATATTTATCTCGCCATTGCAAGCACCGAAAGCTCTGAGTCCCGCAGAACAGGGAAAGTGAGAGGAATTTTAATCAGCTGCAGCCTGGTGCAAGCCAGAACTACTCACACCTTCACATCACTAAGAGAAAATAAAGTCTAGCCCGATGGAGCTGGGGTAAATTGATTGGGGAAAACATTCCAGGTGAAAACAATTTCTTTTTTTAAAACCAGGCTCTCGGGGAAATCCAACCAAGGCCAGGTTGGGGAGCAGCCTGGGGCAGTGGAAGGTGTCCCTGCCATGGCAGGGGGGTGGAACCAGATGGGTTTTCAGGTCCCTTCTAACCCAAACCATTCTGGGATTCTCTAATTCTACATAACATTTGCTTTGTATTTGCTGTAATATGGGGCTGTTTTCAGAGAAATAAGCACAAAAGAGAAAATCAAGGTTTGCAGGGGTTGTCACAGCCTTCCCATCTCCTTTGCCCACCCCACATTTACTCCCTATTGGATTTCCCCACTTTCAAGAGAAGATACCTTGACTTGGTTGATCAAATCCCCTGAGAGCTTCTGAATGTGCTGGAGGCAGAATTTGACACCGGATGGGCTGAAGAACACGACGCTTGCAGGGACTCCCTGGGTGAAAGGAAACAGAGGCTGGCACAGCTCAGTCCCTCCTGCAGCAGCGCCAGTGCCTGGGCACTCGGTGCCAGGACACAGGGAATGGCTTCCCAGTGCCAGAGGGCAGGGATGGATGGGATCTTGGAAAGGGATTGTTCCCTGCGAGGTGGGCAGGCCCTGGCCCAGGGTGCCCAGAGCAGCTGTGGCTGCCCCTGGATCCCTGGCAGTGCCCAAGGCCAGGCTGGACAGGGCTGGGAGCAGCCTGGGACAGTGGGAGGTGTCCCTGCCATGGCAGGGGTGGAACAAAATGAGCTTTAAGGTCCCTTCCAGCCCAAACCATTCCATGGTTCTATAATTCTATGATGGAGGCTCCTAAATGGAAAATTGAGAAAGCCAATGTTGGAAAATGAAAAGCAATTATTACTTTTACACAAACTGTGCAGGCAGATTACTACTGGGCTCTGCTTTGTGATACACAGCAGAGGTGCCCAGTGATATTTCAGTTACACTGCTTCCAGAAAAGGAACATTCTGGGAGGCATCGTCCCCTGCCTCAGAGAATCTCGAAACCCCACAGTGTCCAGTACCTGTTGGGAAAAGTAACTGCTCAAAGCTTCCTGCAGACCAGGGTGTTGGGCTGTCTGATAAACAGGGAGGCTTTCCAGGGGTATGCCTGCAATCAGGATATGCAGTCATAACTAATGGATTCATTAATTCCTGTTATTTCAATTCAGCACCCACAACATCCCAACTGCACTGAAGTGTAACTATTTCAGGCTGGAAAGACACAAAAGCCCTGAGAAGGGTTGGCACGTCCCAGAGCTGTGGGCAGCCACGCAAGCCCCCAGTGTTTAGCCCCGGCCTCTCCCTTGCAGCCAACTTCACAGCGAGTTCCACTTTTCCTCATTCCAATTTGGTTCTCGAGCTTTAGATACAACTTTTCTCATCACTGCCTAATTAAAATGCGTCCCCAGGGGAAGCTCAACCTTTTTCTCTGAGCGCTGTAGGAAGAACTTCTCTTTTCAGGGCTCCACAAGGAAACAGGAGAGCTGAGGAATTGGGTTTCTCTCCTGTAAGCACACAAACAAGAACTTTAATTAACTCAGGCCTTTAAGAAAGAGTAAATGTGATTTAATACAATTTAAAGGTATCAAATGCTGATTTATCAAATGTTTCATACAGACACGGCTTTAAGGCAGCTGAAAACATCTGCAGTGCAGCTGCAGCCCCAACTCAGAGGACAGAGGCTACTCAGCAAGAACATCAAACACCATTCCGTAACTGGAGCGTGAATATTGGCTGAAAGATCTCCCCAAAGATAATCTGCATTTCTATGGCCCTTGCCCTCCTACAAAGGACGTTATCTCCTCCTCAACGCAATCTGCCTCAATTTCGTACTGAAAAGTCTCTGTAAATCTAACTCAGTGAATGACAGAGCTCTCTCTCTATAAAAATTCAGGCAAAGAAAAGGACAATACTGTGCTGAGAAGTTCCAGTCTATCTGCAATCCCATCTCCTTCACTTCCCCAAGGAAAAGGGATTCTGGTTCCACTGCTGGGGTGGCAGTGGAACCAGTGGGATATCCTCACTCGCTTTTGTCAAATTAGGAATTTAACAGCAGACTCTCTTTGCAGAGCTTTTGCTTTTTCTATAAATAACAGATACAGAGAAAATTTCAAGATGAAATTCTACACAACTGCTACAGCTCTGCATTCAGCTTTCAAAAGAAATGAAATTCTTTTATTCCTAATTCAGATCTGTTAACACATTTTTAAGAGACAATTGCTAGAGCAAAATGCTTTTAAGTGCTGGAAGGAGAGTTGTGGTTTATATAAGGGGCAGAGATTCCTCAGGGATAAATAAAAAAGGGCAGCGGAGTAAAAATCAAATGGAAAGACTCTTGTAGGAGTCAAGCCAGACACACCCGAGTGTCCTGACTGCAGACTGAAGATTGATTAGAAACCACAGATATGCTTAAACTAAAATTAAAAATTAGAGGAAGAATGAACTTGGGTTAGTTCATTCTTGAGGAAGAATGTAAAGAAGATTTTAAAATGAAATAAAAGTGGAATATTTCAACATCAATTCTCCTGCAACTCACGTCAGTTATTTGAAATGTCAGTGACACCTGTAAACAAACACCAATTCTTCTGGCACAGAAAAATGCCTCGGTAGGCCTGAACAACGCAAGGACTGGTATCTCCTGCTTTTGTCACCAAATATTTGCCAGTTATGGAGTAAATTCCTTAACTTCCCAATCCCTTAAATTGAAGTGGGTACCAAAGCACAAAAGGTGACAACAAAAAAATCTCATTACTTCAGCTTCTATTTTTATTCTGACAATAACCTCTCATGATATTCAAAATTCAGAGCTATCCTTCTCATTTCCGTACTTTATGCACAAACAAAAGTGAATTTCGCATAAGAGGGAGCACGAGATAATTTCATCTGTACTTCCAAGGCTGCTATAAACACTTGATCAGCTGAGAGCAATGTAAACATGCACAGCCCAGTAAATCCTTGAGGACGTTTCTGTGCATCAACAACAAACAGGCTCCAACGACTGAAATTCACTGCGTGGCTAAGTTTTTTCACCTTCCTACAACAGAATAAACGGGTATTTCTCTGTCTTTCTTCTCAAAAAAATCCCTGCACCTGCAAACTGGCAACTATTAATTCATTGCCAGAAGAGGACTTTCCAGCACTAAAAAATCAGCTGAAGCCTTTCTTTGCTTTAATACATTTGTTGAAGAGGGGAGATGGGTGATTCTTCACTTATGACATATTTGTGCTGCAAGTATTTTTAATTTTCAGAATTTATTATTGAATCTTGTGCTGGCAACTATCATTTTTATCATTAAATACTCCCTACAGCTGCAGCCAGTGAATCAGAGAGCGTGTGCCCAGGAAAAGCAATCCCTGCCAGCTCCAATCCCATTTTTCTTTCCCCTGTAAATCTCTGCTGCTGCGGAGGCCTTGCCCATCAGCTCTCCCACAGCTGCACAAAATCACAGCCTCTTTCCTCACAGCTTCTACTGACCCACCCGCTCCAAAAACGAACAGCCCCTAAAGCTAAAAATCTTTCTCATTGCTACTGGAGATTTTAACAAATGACAGTAACAACAACAGAGAAGTACAGCATCAGACTTGCGCAATTCCCCAATAATCTGACAACAGCTGGAGAAGCATTACAGATTCAACCTTAACAAAACGGTCACACCAACCTTAAAGCATCGCTTTAATTTCTTCAAAACCATTTTCCTTCGGTGCTGGAAAGCAGAACCCCCTAACACCACAGGGTAATTCTGGGGGAAGGCACCAGCATTTAGATCTTCTGATTCAGCAGCAATTTCTCATCATTACTGCTCTGATCTTCCAGTGAAAATAAACCTTCTCCTGCTGGCTCATAGAGCATTTATCAATCAACTACAGAGTCTGAGATTTCATGTAAATTAGTATCTTGTATTTTGAAGTATTTTTGCCTCTGTGTACTTGATTTTACCTCTAGGAAATTCTTAAATGATGGAAGGGGCATTACCTTAATTTAACTGCAATGTTTTGGCCACTTACTTGAACAAATATATTCAGCTAATTTCTCAGCATTACCAGACTCTTCTCCTTGAGGAATAAGACCAATTTCTTCCACTAGAACCAAAAGCAGCAAACAAAGAGAAAACCACATAAAGCAATGAGAACAATTCAGATTTCCTGTCACAGACACCTGGGATGAAAAGGGAGGCACAGCTTGATCCAAGCACACAAACTCCTTGTGTCCAGTCTCAACCAGGCTCGAATCCCTTTCATCCAATTTAATTTCCAAAGGGAATGGAAAAACCACATGCAAATTACGAACAAAGGGGTTTTTTATTTTTCTTTGGTTTGACCCATTTTTTCAAGCGGTGACCATCCCATTACAACCCAAGGAGCAGAAATCCAGAGGCTGGATTATATCCATGGACATCCTTGGCTGGAGCATGGACAGTATTAACGTGTATCCAATTCCCTCTCTTCCAAATTATCCAGGTCTAAAACTGAAATTTTTTGCTGAGCACCCTTGAACAGCAGCTCATCCTCCAAAAATTGTACTTACAAGCCAGATTTAGCCAAGATTTCTTTTTTTAAACCCCAGCTTACCTAAAGAAGCCGTAGCTTTTCCTACCACATATGTTGGTTTGATATTCCACATTTGCTTAAGAGATTTTGACCAGGCTGAAAAACATTAAATTATACTAAATTAAATTAAATTTAAGCACATGGCGACAGAATGTGAATGCTAAATGATTACTTGGACTTCTGTTCAATCCTCAAATACAGCAAAATGACAATAACTAAAACTCCACTGCTTATTCAGCAAATCTGGATGTACAAACCCTAATGGATCAAAGATAGATACACCAAGCCCTTTACTGTCTTGTCTTAGACCAGAGCACCACAGGACACCGAATTCCTTTCTGGTACTCCTGGAGAGGGAGGAAAAATATAAACTACAACAGTAAAAACAAAAAACCAGAAGGAAAAAACTACGGATTTATTGCCTTTGAAAGGAACCCAAATAGGAAAGCAGAGCCACTTTATTATTAAAACATGTATTTCCCAGAAGGCCTAATCAAGCTTAGGGATGAAATCTAGGGAAGGGATTACTGCTGACCTAGAATCTCAACGTGCAGCCCTCTGCCGCGGTAATGCGACGACAACACGCGCGTCTGTGCATTTCCTGCTTGCCCAAGGGGGTGCCCTTCCTGCCAGGACATCGATCACAGCATCCCCAGGCCACGCACGGAGCACACAAAGTAAAACTCCATGAACTCAGGGAATCACTGAACACACGGATTGGAAGAGCTGACAAGGATCTGACGTTTCCTCGTGACGGGAATTTCTGTTCAGCAGGATTCCTCCCCACTACTGATCTGCCGGCTTTTCTGCCTCCTCGCTTCTTCACCATTTCTCAGCTAATAATTAATTCACTTGAGAAACTCCTTTCTCAAGGCACAGGTTTGCCTTCTGCTGGAACATTTCACACAAATGACACAGGCCCAGAAGTCATGGCCGGTTTTTATGAGGTGATGTTCTCCTGAAGGGAGGAAAGCAGTCGGCAAGCAAACCAAGAACTGCAGCAAAACATTCCTCACGCACGAGATAGGCAGGGCTGCAAGAGCTCTCACGCGTTAGTAATTTGCACCAAAAGCTTCAGCTTCTCATTCTTCAGTGTGGAAAACCCAAGCCTTGAAAGCTCAACGTGGCATAAGCACTTTATGACACTAAAAGAGCTGTGAGGTACAGGTTTTTTTAAGAAGTTATGGTCTAAGTATCTACTGGTGAGTGAAATAAAATTCAGTAACATCCAGGTTTCACACGATGCTGAAAGAAAAAGACCAAGGAATATCAATATGTACTTACCTTCTTTTTTACTCTTCTCTTTTAAACATATCTTGATGGCTTCTAACGCTCTTGGACTGGTAAAAACCAGGCCTCCATAGCACTCTGGATGAGAAAGCTATTTAGAAACAGTAAATTTCAGAAGGAAAAAAAAATTAAAATTACTCAATTAATTAAAAAAATCAGTTGTTCCATTCTTTATAACCTTGTGACAAACTGAACAGCTTCAAAAGCTGCCTGAAATGCCCCAATGCTTGGGACTACTCATCGTCACACAACTTAAATGTGAATTCTGTCTGACCAATTTAATTTCTCAACAAGCATGGGCACGGCCCCTGGTGCTGTACGTGAAATTTTATTGTACACAGCTGGTTTGTGGCAACACGAAAAGAGGTACCAGAAAGGGAATGATTAAATGGGATCCCGGCAACCAAATCCTGTTGGAAATCAAACAAATGAAATAATTTAAAACTTACCTTCTCAAATAAGCTGTCAAGAGAGATGAATTCAAATGACAAGACTGGGATCAATGCTGCTTCCAAGCTGTATGATCCTAATTCCTAGAAAAGGTTTGCAGCTCTTGAAATAAGTTCCAAACATCTTTTTTTTTTTTTTTTCCTCTCTTTTTCAAAGAACTGACTAAGCCAACACAAGTATTTATTTTTACTAAAGCAAAATAAAAAGGCATTTTATTTCCTTTCCCTGGTAAATCTAATTTAGATTTGTTAGCTATTTAAAATTACAACTGCTACTAAACAGCTCTGGGACTGTGGCCTGCTCAGTCACAGGAGCACGTAACTCTGAAATCCCCACGTGCCCACCCAGGCCTGCAAACATCCCTGTGCAGCTCTGTAATTCTGCAAATAGACATTTTCTAAATGGTATGTTCTTCTAAAGAAATAATCCTCCTTTCCCAGGAATTCCTCTTGTGAGCCAGACTTACTCCCATGGCCAGGGGCAGTAGGAGAAGGGATGCCAGCACCAGGTAACCTCTATTTCACATTACAGTCCCAGGAAAAATACCAAGAATTTTTGTAATCTTAATTCTGTCCATATGAAGATCATCAATATTAATTAATTCAAATAAAGCTGGTTTGCTATCAGTACTTTGCTGAGAGCTTTAACAGTGCAATCAGTACAAATGTCCTGTAATTAATATAATTTTTTTGCAGCAAGGGTGTATTTTCTGGGGTACTTTTTCTGTTACCATAATTTCAGATATGCACTCCTAATATTGATTAAGCACCTTTTCCCACCTGAAACACTCATCTGATACTATTACTCAAGAAAGAAATGACACTTTTTTTCAGCTTTTTTTGGCATTTACTCACTTTAATGTATGGATCTGGTCCCGAATCTTTGTCTTTGGGATCCTTGAGCAGCAGAACCTTCATTGTTTACCAAGGAAGCGCAGCAGAACCCTGGAATACAAGCATGGAATTTATCTAAATCAGATCTAGAGGACTTTTTACCTGAACAGGGACTTTAACAGCTCCAAGAACTGGGCTGCTCCGGCTGTACTGCTCCTTACACAGTGAGTAAGCAGTTACTGTGCATTCTCTGGGCAGGAGCAGCCACCCTGATAAGAAATGTGCTGCCTTAGATAACACTGCTCAAGGAAGGGGCTCTGAAGAAACTCATCAGGGGGAACACATTTGAAAGAATATTTTGTAAAAGCAGTAGCAACTCCTACAATGCCAGCAATGGAATCAGCTCCAATCGATAAAAGAGTTTATTCTATTAATTTCCGTGCTAGTTTACACCCTCTGCTCATCATAATGAACACGCAAAGATATTGATTTAATTTGATGCATTTGGGGTCTCACTCTTTTCAAAACAGTGTTTAAACATGTTTTTTTTTAAAAAAAATTCAATATATGTATGTCTACATACACATATTCATACATCTACAATAACACGGATATATTCAAAACCTTTCTTTGATACTCTAGGAAAAAAGGCAAGGCTGAAAACACCTCTTATGAAGTTAAAAGATGACAATTCCCAGTTCCTTTAACACTGACTTTGGTGCAGAATTCAAAGTTACAAAACATAAGCAAATACAGCAATAATACAAGCAGAAATCCGTTCTCTTAGCGCACATTTACCCCAGTTATCAGTGTGGTACTTTCCTGACAGATTACAGACAGAGGAAAATTCATCTTCCTCTAAATTCTTTCCCTGTGTATCAGTATTCAAATTTTGGCAATGACCAAAGTGCTCCCAGAGCCAACACAGCTTTCAAAATAACAACAAAAAAATACACACAGATGGGCTTGATGCTTTAAAGAGATCATGAAAGTTTTAACCTACTTGAATTCTATTTACACAGCTGGAATTACATGCCAGGCTCTGTGTCGTGCATTTCTTCTGGCTGGCAACAGTGAGTGCCCAATTCTTTCCACGGCCTCATTAACACCCACCTTTCTGCACTAATTAGACACGAAGTGTTAAATGGAACATGTTCCCCATAACTGAGGCTTGATCATTAATTACCATTTCTCCAGTGCTCGGGATATTTCAACGCATTTTCGCGACTGGTATTTTTCATAAAGACCGGAATCACGTTGTGCTTACTGTGCTCTCCCTCTCACCCTCTTCTGCTTGTTTGTCTGGAATTATCCAGGGAATTTGGTTCAGGGGAAGCCGGGACACGACTTTTAAAGCAAGCAGCGAGCGCCTGACTCCTGTTTTAATTGGTAATTTTTACTAATGCTAATTTTTACTTACAGGATTTTTTATTAGTGTCGAAGATGCTCAGGACACGCTCTTTCTTTTAAAGCACAGAATCCCAGAATGATTAAGGGTGGAAAAGAGCTCCAAGGCCATCGAGCCCAAGCTGGGCCCAATGCCCACCTGGTCCCCAGCACAGAGCCCTGAGTGCCGCGTCCAGGACTTCCTCGGCGCCCTGCAGGGATGGGGACTCCAAACCTCCCCTTTAACGCCTGACAACCCCTTCATGAAGGACTTCCCCTGCAAGGAAGTGACTCCGCAGCGCGAAGAGGAAATCCGGGTTCGTAGGGGCGGGGGCGGGCCGGACCGGGCCGCGCCTCCCGCCCCAGGCTCCCCTCCCGCTCCCGGCCGTCCGCGCTCCCGCGGCGTTGCCCGGTGCTCGCTGTCGCCACATCGGGTGACATACGGTGACATACGGTGACATACGGTAACATACGGTGACATACGGTGACATACGGTGACATCCCGCGACTCGCCCGTGGCTGAAGCGCGGCTGCGCAGCGCCATGGCCACGCCGGCCAAGCGGCGGGCACGGGGCCCCGCCGGGGAACAGGGCTCCGGCAGCGGCTCCGGCAGCGGCTCCGGCAGCGGCTCCGAGGGCTCCGACAGCGGCTCCGAGGGCTCGCCGTGCTCGGACTCGGACGAGCCCATCGATGAGGTGAGCGGGACGGGCCCCCACGACCCCAGAGGAGCTGCGGGACAGGGGAGCGGCCGGGAGGGGCTGCGGGAGGGGATTGTTCGGGGGATGTTCGGGCAGGGCTTCGAGGGCAGTTCGGGCAGGGCTTGTGCCCCTGCCGTGCCCCCGGGATGGGCTCCGAGAGAGGATTGTTCGGGGGATCTTCGGGCAGGGCTTGTGCCCCTGCGATGGCCCCGGTCGGGCCCAGGGCGGGCTCCGAGTGCGTGTCCTGCGGGAGCGCAGGGGTCCTGTCGCTGTGTGTCGCTGATCCGGAGTGTGTTCGCTTCGCTGGTGTTGAAAGTTTTTAGGTTTTTTAACTGTTTTTCAAATGGTGGGCTCCCCGAGGCCTCGGTTGTGCAGCCCCGGCCCTTGGCGTGTCTGTGTTCGCTCGGGTGCGGGGCTGGAGGCGCTGCGTGGGAGTGGTGATGCCAGCACACACTATTTGCTCTTTTATTACACTTTACTATATTTTGTTATATTCGTTTCCTTCCTTTTATTAGCGAATCCCAGAGTGGTTTGGGTTGGAAGGGACCTCAAAGCCCATCCAGAGCCACCCCTGCCATGGCAGGGACACCTCCCACTGTCCCAGGCTGCTCCCAGCCCTGTCCAGCCTGGCCTTGGGCACTGCCAGGGATCCAGGGGCAGCCACAGCTGCTCTGGGCACCCTGGGCCAGGGCCTCAGTGTCTCCTGAATTTCAGTACCTCCCAAGGGATTGTGTACCTGTTTTCTACATTACAGTCAGGTCTTTAACACTGTCCTTCCGGTGGACAACAAAGGCCATGACCTCGATGTGGGGTTGGGGAAAGTTACAAGACTGAATTGGTGACAAAAGTAAGGCTCAGTTGTTGAGGTTACTCAGGAAGTGCAATTGAAACTGACAATTAAAAGGCAGAGTAACTTTGAATGATTTTGAACAGTGGAATAGGTACGCAAGGCAACCTTGGCAGACAGTACTTTTTATATAGAATTCCGATGAAAATGTTGGTCGGCACACAGCATTTGTTCTGGAAGGAGAAGCAGCAGTTCCCATTCTGCTTTTGCTGTGACTGTGTCTCATCGTGTGCCTGCTGAGCAGAGTTCCACAGTGGGGTTAACGATGCCGTGAGGATTTGAAGCAATAGCAGAAGTAGGGGTTGGCTGTCATTATTTAAACATCTGCAGCAATTTTCACCTTTAGCCAAGGCATTACTGCCCAGTGCTGCAGTTGCCAGGGTTTAACTGCCCGGATCAAGGCTCTCCAAGGGAAGAGTCAGCGTGGCTGCAGTAGGTGTAATTGTGTGAACCCGATGGCAGGAGCAGAGCGTTAAAGCTTTGTTCACAGCACAATTGGTGGGTTAGTTTCGAAAAGTTGCTTTCACAGATGTTCCCTAAAGATCACAGGAGAAAGGGTAACTTTTAACAATTGCTGAGGTTACTGCAAGGAGGAAATCAGTTTTGTTTCTGCTGTTTGTTATTCCTTCTCTTCAAGTTTCTTACAGTTTAGCTTTGTTCTGCTATAAGTTCTTGCCAAGTGTGTTTGATATTCTCTGTTTTACTCCGTAGGAAGTGAATATTGAATTTGAAGCACATTCCATATCAGACAGTGACTATAATGGGATAAAGAAATTACTACAGCAGGTACTGTGACTACTTGTTAGCTTGGTTGATATGTAATTGATAAGTAATAGCTAAAGAGTTATGCAAAGACATCAGTCCACATTCTCTGTATTGATTTATAGTTTTTATATATTACTTTGCTTCCTTTTATTAGAGAATCCCAGAGTGGTTTGGGTGGGAAGGGACCTTGAAGCCCATCCAGTGCCACCCCTGCCGTGGGCAGGGACACCTTCCATAATCCCAGGCTGCTCCAAGCCCCCATCCAGCCTGGCCTTGGACGCTGCCAGGGGTGGAGCAGCCACAGCTTTCAGATCACACCAAGCTCTAGAGGAAGTCAGGGTGGAAATACCAGCCTGTGGAAGGTGCAGGAGCAAGCACATGGAGCAGCTGATTGTTGGTCTTTGCAATGTTGTATTGAAGGAAGCGAAATAGTAAAACTCCCAACGCAGAAATTAGAAGTGGAACAGAGTATTGCTTAACAACTTCGACACGACACTGACTTCATGTTCTACTGAGTGGCCCATGGGATACCATCAGTGCCTAAAACTTAATTCTTGTTTCCTGTCTTCCAGTTGTTTCTAAAAGCTCCTGTTAACACTTCTGAATTAACTGATATATTAATACAACAGAATCATATTGGAAGTATTATCAAGGTAAGACAGATTTTATATTTGTAATTGAAGTACAATAATTTTTATGTTGAAGTGACATAATTTCTGTATTTCAGAAGGGGATTCTGCCTGAGTTGTGTGCTTTCTTGCTTTTTTCGCTGTAAGAATTCTCCTGTGGGAACTGAAATTTTCTATGCCTACTTTCAAACAGAGAAGGAATTTGACATATTATTATACCTGGTTTCTTTTTACATATGGAAGGCTTTTCACACTCTGAATTTTGGTGTAGGAGAGTAGTAACGCTGAAAATGCAGTGGAGACGTTTGTTACCATCTCCATAAGAAACAGGAGCTCGTGACTTTCCTACAAAGACACAGCTTGTTGTCCCCCTCCCTGTCAAAGCTTTATTGCTCTGGGGTTGCTCAAACATTGCAGGTTTTGTTCCCTGTGTTAGAAACTGAAGGGAATTGGTTTTGCTTAAGATATTGCCATGCCCTGGGCCGAGATGCTGCTTATGAAATGTGAGCTGTCGACTTTCAGTGCCTTTCGAAGGACTCAGCTGTGGAAGACGCGTGCCCTGGCTCTGTGAAGCTGGCTCTGAGCACACTGAGGTGTTCACTGATGCAGCAGAATTTGCAGAGTGTGTTTGTACAGATTTCCTCCATGGTTTTCATCTCAGCATCACCTGGAAAGAAAAACCAGCTTTTGCTACAGAGTGGAAGTAGAATGTCAACATGAGTTGTTGCTTTTTCTTCCCTTCAACAGCAAGCAGAAGTCCAGGAAGACAGTAGTGATGATGATGAAGATGAAGATGAAGTCTTTGGTTTTATAAGCTGCTTGAACTTAACAGAAAGGAAGGTTGGTATTCCTCATTAGCATCTGGTTACAAATATTAGCATCAGTAATCAATGACACTGCATCCTGTGGAACAGGCCTCCACAGCTGGACTAGGAGTTTGAGCTCCGCTGTGGAGGGCTGGGGTTGTGAAAGTTGTCTGTGGCTTAGCTCTTTCTTGAAGGTAGTAACTTGCTGGAGGTCAAACATAAAGCAGAGAACGGAACAGAGAGTTAAAACCAGGCCTGATAATTCCAAGGGAAGTGAGCTGCCAGTCTCCTGCATTTCTTGCCTTTGGTCTTCTGCAGGTTGCAGTTTCGCTGTGGTGTTGCAGCTCCTCGTTCCCATCGCCTCACAACCTTTGTTTGCCCTCAGCTCCCGATCTGGAGAACGATTGCAGAGCAATTGTGCGGTGCTTTGGAGGCTGCTGAGGGAAATGCCCTTGAACTTGGCATTCAAGGTTTTCTTGTGTAAATAGCTGTTCTGTGAGGTACAGAAAATGCACCTTTTGATTGCAGGGCACGCAGTGTGCTGAGCAAATCAAAGAGCTGCTTCTGAGTCGCTGTGAGAAGAGCTGTGAACAGCGAGTGGTGGAACAGCTGAGTAAACTCCTGAGTGACAGCACAAAGCCTGTGGGGCTCATCCTGAGTGAGAGGTTCATCAATGTCCCCCCACAGATTGCTCTGCCCATGCACCAGCAGCTCCAGTAAGTTTGGTCGTATTTTTTTTTCTTCCATGATGTTGAATAGTATTTTTCCTTCGTATTTCTTTCAGAAATCTTACACACATGGAGCTCTGTTAAGACAGCTGATGCTACAGATATAAGTAAAACATGAACAGAAAAATAGTATTCATCTCACACGTGGTCTTTAGTTAATTTTTAAAATATTTTTTATATCTTTAGGCTTCTTTAAAACAGAGGATGTAATTTGAGAACATGTGCTGTTCTAGCACAGAAATAGCTATGTATGTTGTAGTTTACCTCCGTGTTGCAGATTATTTTCACACTGTTCAAGGAAAATTTCAAAATGGGAACGTTTTTAGTATGCTCATAGTGAGCAGCTTTGGTGTTCTGCTCATGTGTTAGTGTCTGGCTCAGGAATGGAAGGTTTGGATTGAGGGAAAAGCATAAAAGGTGGATGAGCTCTGGCCCATGAAAATCATGTGTTTTGACTTGTTTTGAGTAGTGAAAAAAGCAGGTGAACTGCCCGTTGGTCTCTGCCAATTTGTGGATTTCTGTCAAAAGCTGGGTGGATGTAAGTGAATGAATCCACTGAAACACAGCTTTGCCTCTTTTCAGTGCCAGACTGAGAACTGAGAACAAGGAAATTTTGTTGGATAAGGAACTCCAGTAATGGAATGCAGATAATTTTTTCCTTCTTTTATTTTTTCCTTCGTTTCTCTCATGTCAGATGAGACTAGAAGTCAGATTAAGGTCAAATACAGCGCTTGTCCCAGCACAGATTCAGATCTCAGCCTCTTTGCCTTAAAGGGTTTGAGTGACAACACATGAAACACGCGGGTAGGCAGGAGTATTTGCTGTCTCTTCAGTCAGAGCTCTGGAAGTGATGCTGTGCTGTATTTTTATGGAGACTTGCACGCGGAATCATTTCACAGACCCTCTGCCATGAACAAGATTCTGGGAAAAAAGGGTTGTCCTGTGAGGTGTGGATAAACATCCATACTTGTATTGTTTAAAAGTGCAAATGCTATGTTTGAGTGCTAGGAGTGCATCCAGGACAGTGATTTTCTGAGGCACTCGGAAGAGGACAGGCTGCGAGAGGAATATCCGTTCTGTACTAACACAGTACGAGGTTTGCTCTGTGTGCTTGTTTAGGGTTCGGATGGTGTACGGGTGTAAACATTTGTTTCTCTTCAGGAAAGAGCTGACTGAGGCACAGAGAACAAACAAACCCTGTGGAAAGTGCCACTACTTCCTCCTTATCAGCAAAACCTTTACAGAAGCCACAAAGAGCAATTCTAAGAGGAAGGAAGGGAGGAATCAGCCAAAGGCGGAATTAATGTTTGCAAATGCAGAGGAAGAATTCTTCCATGAGGTAACCTGTGGTTATTTAATGTAAAATGCTTCTTTGCCTTTACCTATCAGCAAAAGATGTTTCACATCAAATTCTAGGGGAGCTTTTATCAAGATGGTCACAAATATTTTTAAATCAAATCCAGGGTGTTTTGGAGTAGTGTTGAGAGAGGAGCAATCAAGCTCTTTTTGTGTATTGATTTATCTGTTTCCTCCTGAGTACCTGTTACTTTCAAAAAAGGCTCAGAATCAACTTCTGAAGGTCCTAAGAAGTGGCTCTTGATTCCCTTTTCTGCCTCCATTCTGCTCAGGGCAAGTATATTAATAAAAAGTGCTAAAATACTGAGATGAAAATATTACTTCCTAAGGCAACCTGTCCACACAATTCTGCTGGTCCCAAGCCAGATCAGGTGAGGGGGAAATGCAGGAAATTAAATTAAAGACGTGCTTTGAAATGCAAAGGATTTTTCATGGTTCTTTTTGGTTTTTGTTTTTTTTTTGTGTGTTCCCAAAGCTTTAAAACTACTCTTCTACAACATTATTACTTTGTTGAGAGACCATTATTTTTCATTTCTGGCAGTGCCTGCAGGGTAAAGGACTTGCACATGCATGGGGTGGTTAATGGCGAAGGTTCCTGTGTGTAATCATTCTGACAGAGGCTGTGATGGGGCTGTAATTTTATTTCCTGGGAAGGAGAGAAACGTGAGAGGGGGAGCTCACTGGTAGCTGTGGGGAATGGTTTTGTAGCCTCCGTGCAGCAGCAAGCTGGGGATTTTGTTTTTGTGTTCCTGCCACAGCAGCTGAAACAGCTGCACCTGAGCTCAGTGTGAACATTTTATTGAAAAGCTGGTGGGGAGAAGCCTGTGCTGCTCACGTGGGTGTTCTGTTCTAGAAGGCCCATTTTGTATTTATTTATCTCAGTATTATCTCATCTAAATTGCAGTAATTCTCAGCTCTAAAGGATAGACTCAAACTGAACATGTTTTGTTTTTTTTAACAGTCTGCCCAATGTTTTTAAAAAAACTCATTTTAAACATTATGTCGGGTATTAAATTAAACGTCTCTCTGTACTTAATAATGTGTGTGTGTTAAATTAGTGCTGGGGTGTCTCTCCTCCCTGATCACACATAATGTTAATTAGGTGGCCATAAAATAGCATTAAATGTGGTGAGGCAGACACTTGGAGCCGTATCAAACTGTGAGAAGCCTTTTTCTGCACTTGGCACTTCCCTGTGCTTTATTCTGTTCCTTATAATTATAACCAGAAAATCTATTATAACCAGACTTGGGATTGATTAAAGGTGCTCAAATGGCTCTTGAGCAAAGCCACTCAATTAATGTGATTCTTCCAAAATGAGATTTAAAGCCCTGATAAATTGTTAGTGGAAATCAAAGCTAAAAGGAGAGTGGAGCTTATTTTCCCACAAAGGGAAGGAATCAGGGAAGTTTTTCTTTAATGGTTCAGCTCAAAGTTCAGAATCTGACTTGGGTGTGAGAATTAGAAACATTGAGTAGGTTGTTTTTCTTCTCCATCGGGAATTTTGTGTAGGAAAGCTGATGTTCTTTGTGTGGGGGGTTTATATCCCTGAAAAATAAAAATACACGTAATAGACGCCTGCCTGTTTGGAGAAACATCAGTAGATCTTCCAGTGCTCCGGCCATCTGGAGCCTTTCCAAGAGCTTTCTGAATTTCTCCTCAGGATTCATATTGGTGCTCATCCCCCTAATATTTGGTTTCAACTCGTATTCTTACAGATTTGTTAACTTTTAGGACTCTGGGCAGTTTTAAGAGCAGGCCCTGAGAGCAGCAGAGCCTCAGACCTAAAGGGGGCATTGATGTTTTTTCCCCCTCCCTCCTTGTTAGTTTTTCAGATCCCAAACTGTAATGGTTGCAGTCATTTTAGGATTTAGTGTGAAGGACAGAAATTCTGTGAAAAGAAAATAGTTTAAAACACTTGAAATAGAGGATTTTTAGTAGGTCATTTTGGTGGACCCTTCGAGGGGGAAAAAAAACCTCTTAATAAGCACAGGCATAATAGGTTCATTATTTTTCCTTTGTTTAGATGGTTTATTATCTCCATGCTAATTAAACATTTCAGTCTGAATGCTTTTATTTCTCTTGTTTAGAAAGCTCTTCTGAAATTCAACTACTCTGTGCAAGAGGAGAGTGACACCTGCCTGGGTGGCAGATGGTCCTTTGATGATGTACCAATGAGGCCTTGGAGGACTGTTATGGTAGTTCCAGCTGATGGAATTAATGGAATTATGGATAAACTCAAAGATTATCTCTCTCTCTGAACTCCTCTACAAACACCAGGCTTTCATAGAGAAGCCATGCAGAACTGTGGCTGCACAATATTTTCAGAACTGCTGTCGATTCAATGGTTTTGTGCAACCAGAAGTATCCACCAAATGAATATTTTTAAATATTGCATCTTATTTGACTTCGGTATCATCATGAAGCAGTCAATAAAACCCCAAGTGTCTAAAGAAAACCTGACTATCTGCCCAGTGTATTTTTAACCAAAGCTAAATCACATGGTTTTGTTCCGAAATACTGCATGCAACTCCTTTTGTTGAGAAAAGTGCTTTTTCTTTACCTTCCTTCTGTTAAATACATTTATGTCAAAGCTTTGCAATAATTACAGGCGGGGATGTGGTTTGGATATATTCTTTTATTTGTTGTTGTGCAGGATGTGATAGTTGAGTCCAAAATCACTGAATAACACATCCCTGCTCAGTGGGAGTTTGGGGAAATTCCTCGTTTTCTGTGCTGTCATTGGTGGTTTTCTGTGCCCCCTCTGTGGCTGAAACAGCTGCCAAGTGATCGATCACTTCCTGCAGGATATCCTTGCTTTCACTTGGAGGAAGATTGCTGAAATAATACTGAGGTACCAGCTCTGCAAATCTGGGGAGGAAATGACACAAAACGTAATTTTTTCTTAATTGAATTTTGAAATACTTGAATATTTATTTCCAGGCATATATAAAAGAAGCTCCATCTTGATATTTCAACCCAAAACTCTGCAAGAAGCCAGGATTCTCTGCAAGATGTAGGAATTTGTGCTTTCAGTAGCCCTGCACTGAGTATCCTCAGCCTGCACTTGAGGTGCAGTGCAGTTCCCAGTGCTGCAGATGGCATTCCATAGCGATGGTCCTGCTTCAGAACGGAGTGGCTCAGTAACGGCATCAACAAAGCTCTCCTGTACACGTGGGAAGTAGAAGAGATGGGAGAGTAAAATGCATGTTCTTCATGTAAAGAGATTTTTGCAGGAAGACTCTGGTCTCTCCCTGAATCCATAAACAGTTGATGATTCAGCTGGCTGGGGACAGAAAACACGTTAAGGACAAGATTTGCTGGAAAACAGTTTTTCAGGGGATAAAGACATTTCCAGCTGAATTAATGTATGAGTACACTGCTCTGTTAACTCTGAATTTTTTTTGCAGTATGTTTTACTTTGGAAGAAGCTTTAGCAGCTAATAGGTGGGGTTTTTTCAACTGGTTACAGTTACAGTGGCAAATACTGAGAATAGTAAGGGCCTGAGATCACAGATCTTCTGTTTCTATCTTTTTTTTACCCCCCCAAAGTGATGATTTTGTGGTGGGTTTAGGAGTGAAGGAGAAATTCCATCACAGTTCACTTACAGATGGGGAGAGATCTCGGAGACGACTCTGATGGAATTGTCCTCTGAGATGCTGAACTCGTGGAATAAAACCCACTCGGGAATCCTGCTGGTGTTGGAATAGGATGAGAAGGGATGGAGCTGGGCCACTTGCTTGTGGGTTAACATCAGGAAGTTCCCTGAGCCATCCACATCGCGAGCAACCTACACAAACATTGAGAGAGTTGTGCGTTATTTAACTGATCAGTGCCTAGTAGCTGTAAACCAGAAATTAAACTTGCCTTCAGGTTCTTACAGTGGGAGAGGCTAAACCTCTTCCTGAATTTGTGTGGGGAACTTGGGACTGGAGACCATGAAATGGGACTTGAAGAAAACCTTCATCTGTGTATTTAAAAGGGAACTGCAACAAATGAGGGCAGTGCATCAGTGTCTGAACTTGGCTCTGAGAGTCTGTGTGAAAACATCTATTCTGAAGAATATCTTCTTTAGCATAAATGCTCTTCATAGACTTTGAAATACGATGTGTGTCAGGACACGAAGTGTGCAGCTGGGAGAGGTCATTTTTGTGTGGAGACGGAGCACAGGGATGTGAAGGAAAGGCCGGGGACTCAAGTGGGAATAAATCAATCTTGTTTACATTTACCATTACAGTTGGAGTGCCTTCCTGAGACGAAGCAAGCTGTGTATTATGTACACCTAAATATATCCAGGTCATTTCTCTATTTCAAAGCGATTTTCACAAAAACGCCTTTGAAAAGGAAATAACGTCTGAGAGGGTATTACAAGTTCAAGAGTTTTTTGAGGTAACAGAGTTCTTTGAGTGAAAGGCGTATTGACACTTTGCTGATTGCTGTGGAGTGTGTGACTTCCATGCAGTGAGAGATGAGCCCCAGAGAAAAGGCTGGAGTGGGCAGAAGTGTTGGGGAAAAAATGCTTTTATCCTTTCTAGTGATCAAGAGGTTTCACTGATGAACTGAAGTTTTCTGAAAGCATTCTGTATAATTTAACAGTGCAGGAAGGTGAAACCACAGTGTTTTTCCTTACATGCATGAAGTAACCAGATAAAAGAGCTTTCTTAATGCTCAGCAGATTTTCTTCTGATCCGAAGTCCGGCTCTGAAATGGGAAGTTCAATGCGCTTCATAATCTCCACCAGCTCGGCTCTGATCATCTCTGCCATGCTCAGAGCAGAACAGCTCAGGAAATAATCACGGCACCATTTCTCACTGCTGAAGTCTGGAGGAAAAAAAAAAAAAACAGTGTTTTGGCTTAAAGCAGAATCTTAGTGATGGGTGCAATCCACAGGGATGCTGCTCTGTGAAACGCTCTTGGCGTGCTGCAGTAAATGATGCCCAAAATGCTGGTAATCAGCCACACAGGCAGTTCAGGCTCAGCTTGGGAAGGAAGTGGGCAGTACTTGCTATGCTCACTTAGTTTTATAGAAATGCAGCCGTTTCTTTTGGAATCAAATCGCTGCCTTGCTCTAAGTAACAACCTCCAAGAGAATGAGTAGCAATTCTGTTTTTCAGGCCTTGTGGATCCAGGCCAGGATATGGAGCTGAAAGCACCTCAGTAGTGCTGGTGCTGGTCCTGCATCCTGGTGAGGGGCTGGCTGTGCTGGATTCCCTGCAGCATTGCACGACTGACCAGGAAACGATCCTGCTGTCCTGGCTCAAGGTTTTGCTCAGTCTGTGCAAATTTATCTCTGCTGTCTGAGCACTGGGCTCGGGCTAAATGAACCAGAGCAGGATGTTGAGCACAGGAAAATGCAGTGAGCAGTTTCTGCTGCCCTGCAGTCTCCTGGCTCTTATTTGGCTTCCTGTAAATGTGGACTTCACCACTTTCCATTTTTCTCTTAAATTTTCCTTTCAGTTCGCAGCTATCAAAACCCCACCAGAACTGTTGGGCTGCTGGGGGCATCGAGGCCCTCCTCAACAGCATGAATTCATCCTAAACTTGGATTTTGTGCTTCTACAGGAGGAACTCTCATTGTGGTTTAGCACAGTGTCACTTCAAAGGACAATTGGAACAGTGGTTATGCATTCCTGTGGGGTAAGGGATGCTGTCTTACGTCGCTTTCAATTAATTAATGAGTTAATATTCATCAGCAATAGCTACTCTCACGGGCTTCTCCCTGCAAATCAGCACTTCCAGAAGGAATCACCAGGTTTTTGGGTCTGTTTTTGTCCAGCCTGGTGCCAGTGGGCTCCGTTCTGGCTGGGGCACACTTGCCTGGCTGTGTGGGGTTGGCAGTGGCTGCCCTGAAGGCGTTGAAGATGTTGATGAGGGTGCAGTGATCTCCTGCAGGGTGGGAGAAGCGGCGCCAGCGGCTCAGGGCGATCTCCTCTGTGCCAGGAGCAGCGTGCAGGAAACAGCTGGGAGCTGAGGAGAAAATCCAAGACTCACAGGTGCATGCACAGGGAGTAACCCCACTGGTGGTTTTGGGATTTTCCTTGCTCGGTTGCCTCTAATCCCCAGTGCTGGATTGGTGCTGAAGAGCTGAACCTGCTGCCCTCACTGAGGGGTTATTTATGTGGGAGTCTTTCAGTGTCCTGTTTGTGCGTGCTGCAAACACAAGGTCGCTTTCTCCCAGGCTGGTGCCAAAAATGCTGTGTCATGGCACAACCCGGTTTAGTCAGAATACAAATAAATGGTTTCTTTTATAGAAAATCACGAAATCTATTGATTTAACCCCTTAATTTACCCCTCTATGTTGAAATCTGTGCTTTCCAGTGCATTTTACTTTTGTGTATTTTGAAATGGTTGAGCTTTTTAAAAATGGAATTGTGCCTGTGCTCAACCATTTACATTTGTTATATATACTTTTAAAAATTCCCAAGTTAAAAATCAACTCAGTTTGGGCATAAAAAGTTGCCCTACCAGGAGAGCAACTAATGCAGTTTGATGTCCTGTGGTGCGTGTGTTTGCTGCCTGAGATTCCGAGGTTATGTTCGTTTATGAAACGTTCAAAGTAGAGAGACAAGATCACAAAGCAATTCTTTCTATGTCCACAGTTCAATATTGTTTATAATTACAACTTCCCCTAATTGGCTGCACCAATCTGTAACAAATGCAGATTAATCTGAGGTAAGAAAGTTTCATTTCGAAGGGATGTTTCTGACAAAAGGGAGGAAGCCAATGGGCGGCTGAAGCCCGGAAATGGAATGCTCTGTGGGAATTCTTAGGTTTCATTGTATCCTTACAGTTTAGACTTGAACAGCCAGCTATATCAATTTACTTGAAATAAGCAGGATGAGAACAACAAAAATTTGCTTTTGGGTTGGTCTTGTGGATAGATTTGGAAAGAGCCTGGGTTGGGCAGGAAAGACGGGGAGACAGGGTCCAGGGGTACCTGTTACCATGGCTGCAATGGTGAGCATCTCATCCACACACTCAAATTCACACGAAACCAGCAGGGACTTGGACAGTTGTGGATCCAGGGGGAATTCTGACATAATAATTCCGAATTCGGAGAGGTTTCCATCGTTATCCAGCGCTGCCAGATAATCCAGATCTTCCAAAGCCTGCATCAGGCTTTCAGGAGCTAAGGAAAAGGGAAGAGAATTCCAGTTCTTGGGAATGGCTACACAGAAATGAATGTCTGAATTCGCATTATAATATTTCAGTATTTCCTGTGGGAAAATGATTGGAGCCAGCTTCTTTTATTTGACAGTGTGTAAGAACAAAAAGTAATGGATGAATGGAAGGCTGAGAACATTCCAGAGGAAGAAAATAAGAGATAACAATCATAAAGGTGCAAATCACTTCGTTGATACTTTTTATGTGAGAACAATTTTTGTCAAAAGCCCAGACACAATCCTGAATAGCGGATTTTCCCAAAAACCCTGAGTAGTGTATTTGCCCCCAGACTGTGTGAAAACTCCTTCCATTATTGGCAGTTTTCAGGTGGTTTTTTGGTGTTCATTCTTTTTAAGGAGGGCTGGTCACATGTGAGGGGTGCTGAGCTACAGAGCAGCTCCAGGAAGGATCTTTTCAACCAGAGGATTAACAAGCATTTACAGAAGCTGTAACTGTTGTTCTCGCAGGTGTTTGGAGTTCTCTTGGTCGCCTTTTTACTTATTATACTTTTTAAACACAGGTTCTCATGATATCAGAAGAAAAATGGGAATGCAGTAAATGTCTCCCTAGCAATTGGCTGTACTTTCTCACTCCACAAAAGTAAATGTTCGATTTTCTCTTAGTGTGGGTTATAACTTCCTTACAGCCTCCATAGGTAGAAGTGAGAACAGTGAGGCAGCAAAAATAATGAGTGAATTTAGGAAAATGTCCTGAGGGGACCGGATTAAGCAAATGAAAGGTTGGAATTAGGACTTGAGCAGGTCTGTAGGAAATCTGGAGGTGATGAAAGCAGGTCCCTTTGGCCACACAAGCATGGGGGAGCTCCAATTCTGGGGTGGAGAGGGAGCACCTGAAGGCTGAGTGGAAGCTGTCAGGCCTACGGTCCAAAAAACATTTGCCAGAGCATGAAAGACATGGGTGGAAATTTGGGAACTCCTGAAGTGTGAAGGTTCTTTAAGATTTCCATTCCAGGATCTCACTGAATGGTCAATGTCCTTTATGGGTGCCAGTTCATTGATGTTCTCAGCTGCTCTCCAACCACTGCAGCGACT
Source organism: Dasyornis broadbenti (assembly GCA_013397935.1). Taxonomy (NCBI): domain Eukaryota; kingdom Metazoa; phylum Chordata; class Aves; order Passeriformes; family Dasyornithidae; genus Dasyornis; species Dasyornis broadbenti. Next base: position 577,213 of record VZRN01001895.1, read on the forward strand.
TTCTCCTCACTCCAGTCTGAGGAACTGGGTGATATTTTCTCAGTTTTATGGATAACAAGGTAAATTCCAGTCCCCTTGAAGCTGGTGGCAAAATCTCCCCTGCAGCAGGACTTGGCCTCATCCCCAGCCCTGGGAAGCTGGTGGCTGCACTGGCCGTTTGTCAGCTGCTGTGGGCTGCTCTCAGGCTGCTCTCAGTCTGCAGATTAATGGGAAAAAAATTCCCTAAATAAAATAACCAAACCCAGCCACAACTGCCCACGCAGGCAGGGGCTGTATTTGCACTTGTACCTTCATTAGGAGATGACTGGAAATAGTTTCTTGCGTTCATTAAGAGCGGGAATGTCCCTGGCATCGCGAAGATGGCAAGGAAAGCAAGGCTGTCATTACCTGCTGGTCGTATTTAGCCACACGTTTCCCACACACCTTGCAACGAAATCTCGAGATCAGGTTTTCACTTCATTGGCAGTGAACTGTTGATTGCTATCTCTCTGTAATTAACTACCTATAATCAAGGGAAAAGTAATATGGGAAGCAAACAAGCACCTGTTGGTTTTAACCTCATTCTGTTACTCAGGCCTGAAAGGAAAAAGTAGTTTATTAATTCCCCTTCTATGAACTTTTCCAGAACTTCTCCAGCATCTAAATCTGCTAATGTGCCTTCAGTTAACTTTAAAACACCCAGATTTCAGACAAAGTCTCTCAGGGGCCTGTAAATTCCTGTTAAAACTGAGGACCTGCTTCTTTTCAGTCTCAGGGTTCTTCCCTCTGCCTGTACCAGTCTATCTCCAGAGGACATTTATTATCACCTCTGTGAGGTTTACTGGGATAAACGATGAGCCCTTGCAAAAGCTCAGGCATCTGAGGAGAAAATACCTAGGAATTCCAAAGAAATAGGGAGCAGCAGCTGGTGATGAATAGGAGTCAGTGACAGGAAATAAAAATCAGTGATTGAAAATACGGGGAGAGTAAAAGGGTCATTCAGATGTGCAGTAATCACTAGGAAATCATGGAAAGCTAATTTCCAGAAGTCAACAAAGTAGTTCGTGCTAGAGCTTGCAAAATATATGGTTATATGGCAGCCAATTTCAACCCCCTGATGGCATCAGTAATTTGCATTTTTATGCCCTGGAGTTAGTTGTCTTGAGATTTATAAGCACAAATTGCTTCCCTGTCTTGCTATGAGTGTTCTGGAAAAAAAAGAAAAAGAAAGGGAAAAAAGACTCCTGGAGTTTTATTGCTCTAGAAAGGACAAGACAGTAAAGGTGGGTTAGAGCAGGTGAAGGAACAGTAAAAAAGCAAAAATAAAAAACCAGAGTAGGGCTTTTTAGGGCTTATTGCCAATACCAGCGAGGTGCCTCACAGTGTGAACCACGAGGATTTGTGACTCCACTGCTGCTTTCACAGGAGCGAAGTTAAAAAAACCTCTCAAGATGTGTCCTGTGCTTTCAACAAGAAACTGTCACATCCCTGGAATTTCAAAAGGTATTTCCTAATCCGATATTTTCTTTCCCTGGTCTGTGTTCTTTGGCTGCTCAAGACTGGGCTGCTCTGGACTTGCTTCAGGAAATCTGACCAGTTTTATATAAATACAGATCCTGCTTTTGATCCTTCTTAGGCTTAGTAATGCAAATGTTATTGTAACTAAATGTTGCTGTTAGCACTGGAATCCCTTATCTGACAGTTTAAAGCTACTTAAAATTAGATTCCTGGTTTAGTTTTTTTGTGACTTTGGCATGGACAGAGTAAATGATGTCTCTAAGGTAGGTACTCTTGTAGTCTTCAGCATCACATCCCACATGGCTGAAATGGAAGTGTGATCAAATAAATTCAAAAGTATTATTCTTGTTGCATTAGGAAGCAAGTGGTTTAGGATTCGGTCAAAGTTCTATCATAATTAGATATTAAAGAGAATGAAACTTAAATATTTTGATTTTTAGTAGCCCATTGAACTGCTCTTTTGTGCTTATCTGGAGCATCCCCAGCTCCTGTGTTCTGACCTACTCTGCAAATGCTGAGTGTGTAAAATACCTTTTTTTGATAGATCTTTCCCTTCCATGGGAATAACTTAAAAAGTCGGTGCGGCCATGGAGGTCAGGTGAAGGAAGGGATGTTCTCTTCAAAGAGCTGATTCTCTGCCTGGCACACCGCAGCTTTTGCAGGTTTGGGCTGAACAGCACAAAGAGCTGCCAAAGTAATTTCTGCAGGGAGAGCAGTCCTGGTGTTTGCTGTTCCTGCTCGTTACATTGCTCCTTGGATGGCAAACTGAAGAGATGGAGGAATCCATGCCAAGTTTTCCTCAAATGATGCAAAGATTTTTCTTCTCAAGCACCAGCTTCTGCGTGCAAGTTTCCTCCTGATTCTCTTTTTTCCCTCTGTAACTTCTGAGTCAGGATTTTTTATGTGTCTGTCTTGCTCTGAAGCCACCAGTTCCGTAACTATGATTTTGAAATTATAGCTGATCATTGAAAATTGCTTTCCCCAACTCGTACTTTGCGGTCTTTCCATTCCCCCTCATGCTGCTTCATCATTCCTCCAGTCTGGCTGCTGATGCTCCCTGCTGCTCCCGTTTATGCTTTTCCTCTGATTTGTACAGCACAGACCATGAAGTTTGTGGTCATGTCCGTGCTTTCAGAAATTTTTTCATCAGGAGGCATAAAAACATTTAATTGATGAATTTCAGAATTTAAAATGTCAAAGAATTGACAAGTAAACTTGAGATAATAAATCTGCCATGATGTGATCTCTGTTGAGCAGACCTTACATGGTGCGTTGAGTTTCTGTCTTTGAGAGTCTCCAGTGAAAATATGCCAACAATTTTTTTTTCTGGAACAATTTGAAATTATTTACATTTATACAACTTTCATTATTCTGGATTTTCTAGAACGGTATTCTCCATGGGTGTGTACAAGCATAGCTCTCAAATGCCATGGTATCCGTGGCCATCGACACATCCTTTAATCTGAAAATTGTTTATGGAAGTTCTGAATGAATGCAGAATCTGCAAATGCTTTCACCTTGATTCCTTACAGAAATTTCTCATGGCTTTATCTTTAAAATGGTTTGCTCAGTTTAAGTAAGGACTTGGCAGTGATGTACAGAAGTACACGGTGTTACTGCAGTCTCTGGGCCTGGAATTCTTTGGGCCCATTGCAAACCGCAGCCGAGATCTGTCTGATTAACTGATCTAAAAGTAAACACAGCCCGGTTCTAGCGGCGCTGGAATCCCACTAACGCACTTCGGAGCTGCAGTGCCAGCTCCATTTTCCTCTGGCTCATGAATTCCAGAGAGGGTAACAAGCCCTGCTGCATTTGCTCCCCTCGATTATGGCATGAATTAAATGCAGCAGCTGTAAGCCTGACATGTTTGTTGCTTTCATAATGGAGTAATGAGTCAGACTTAATCCAGGCTTTTATTTCTCCTCAAAGAGCAGCAGGAAAAAAAAACCCCCTTTATGCACATTGTTGCTGAGCAGAAATAAAATGTTTTACTGATGTCATTTTTGTTTCTTATCTGCTGTATGTTCTCTGTGTGCAGAAAACAGATTGTGAAGTACTTGTTGCTATGAATTTCAGTGTCCCTCTGATTTGTTTGTTCACCAGTTCATGCCCATGCCTTACACTGTCATCTCACTGAAAACATTATCTTGTTTAGGAGAAATTCACCTAAAGCTCCCCAAGCTTCCCTCTGTTTCAGTTGCAAAGACAAGGTGAGAATGTTGGGCAGAGAGAGTGCAGAGGAAAGCCCGTGGCACCTGGGAGATGCTGCAAAGGTTTTACTCCCCTTACTCAGGGGGACTCGAGTCCGAGGAGCTGCAGAGCCACGGAACAGTCAAACCCATGGCACTGGCTCATCTTCAAGGTCCCTTCCAGCCCAAAGCATCCTTGGGCTGATGTGATTGAAAGCCTGACGTGCTTTGAGTTCTGTGAGTTGGTTCAACACAAGAACTGACTCTCCTGACAAACTTCTCCCTTCAGTGTTGTTGTTTCTTCCGGACAAACATTTCACAGCAGGCACTTCAAACTCTGTGTTCTGACTGAGGGAGCTTTGCCCTCGTCTCTGGAGGATTGTGCAGGGATCAGCCTCAGTGCTGGTAGGAAAAAACGTTCATTGCCTGCTCCAAAGTGGAAAGAAAGCCAAAATATCCTGGATAAAGGAAGGGCTTGTGCGGGACCCTTACAGCTCTGTCTCCAGTGTTTAATTGTGTAAGACAGGAAGGAGACCAGGAAATTGTGCAGACTTTCTCCTCTGCTTTCAGAGGACCCCTGCAGTGTTTGTGGGATTTTTCCTTTGTTCAAGCAGTTTGTCCAACATTCCTCACACAGTTTGGTAATTCCTGAAACTATTCAACACCTTGACCTGATGCTCCGGATCTCGTCAGCAAAACCTGTTGTATTTAATGTCCATCCAAGTAAAGCCCACGCATTCATCAAAAGCGTTTTTTACACATCAGCACAATGCTTGCTTCAGCTACTTTATCCAAAAGCACAGCCAAAACTTAGAATTCCTACATCTGTGAAACCCTTAAGTGCCTCTAGCATTTCATTCTCTCGAAATGCTGGCTCCATTGTGCCTTAAATCCAAAAATGCGGAATGCTTTCCCTAATACAATTTTACTAATTCCTTCTACAGTTCAAGAATAACTTTCTTCTTATCCAGTAAAAACACTAATTTGTTTCAGTATATATATTTTTAATGGTAAAATACATTTTAGATGTGAGTGGAAGCAAACTGTGTTCCGTAAGCATTTTCCATGCAGGTTTCCTGGATTCAGCTCAGGAGGTGACTCTCACAAGGCCAAAATACTCCAGTTCTCATCGGGTTTGAATTAATTACCATCAGACTGACCATGGCTTTTCCTATTTCTTTTAGGCATGTTTCTGCTAAGCAGCCACACAAGGGAAAAGTAGAATAAATTGTTCTTGGAAGTTCCACTTCACCATCTATTGCAACACCCAACAGTGGGAATTAAACTCTTTCTTACTGATTAATTACAGCACACAACATGTAGCAGAGAAGAGAGCATTCCAGTATTTTGTATGTGCATGAGGAAAGGCAGGATAATATAAGATACTACTAATAATAAACAGTTTTCCTGTTTGTGCTGAAAAATGATCCTGAATGAAGCCAGCAGTCCTCAAATCAATGAAATCAGGGCTATTGCCCTCACTTTAGTGGGTTTCAAATCAACAGCAGAATTTGCAGTGGTACTTGGATTTTGTGATAGGCCAGAACAGAAGAAAATATCCTTCAATAGAAAAAACCCTGAATTATGAAGTCAGGGGGGAAAAAAGCAACTTCCTTCACACTCTTACCTCAGCATTCAGTGTCTTCCCTGTCTAGTATTGGGAGCGTTTTGGGGTTTGTTTTATAAAGAATATTGTCCTTGAGGAACACCCACTGTAAATTTGAGGTGGGAGATGCTGGAGGATAAGGAGGAAGCTCATTTCCTCCACACACATCCCCGAGGTAACAACAGTGGTTTATTTGGGCTGTAAAGTTTTGATTAAAGGAATATATTCCGTTGGATATCTGCACCATGCCTTGTACAATGGGGCACAAATTTTCTTTGTGGGTTCCAGGGAAATAATACGTAACCTAGATGAGAAGATATCTGGAATATTGATTTTTTGGTTTCTTTAACATCCCAATTCCATTCGCATACTTTATGGCCTTTTCTCTGAGTGCTGTTGAGCTGAGAGCTGTTGCAGCAGGTAAGGGCTAAAAGCAGGCTGATATTATCACAGGTGCTTAAACAAAAAACAGTGCAGTGAGCAACGGGGCAAAATTAACCTGTCAATAGCTTCTAAAATTATCATCAAACTGTGGCAAGTGGGTGCATCCCCTCACCTGGGCTGCTGATGAAGTCACAGTGAGCGAAGCCTGCTATGTCCATCCTCTTCAGGAACAGGACCAAGGCGGTCAGGTTGGATTCCTGAACTTTAGCTGGGACTTGGGGCTTCATTTCTTTGTACGTAAATTCTTCAGGGTACAAGCAGAAGAGTTTCCCTGCAAGAGAATTCAGGAAAATCACCTTTTTCAGAATGTCTCCTCCTTGCGTTGCCACGTTGATTGCATTAATAATTTGAGCTAATGGAGTGAAATGTTGAGCTAATATTTCTACCTGATGGAGCCATGCCCAGAATTTGTTTATGCATCTCTGCTTGACTTTGGCTGATAGGCTGGGTTAGAACAGAGTCTGCTCTGATTCTAGGATTGTACACCTTCAAATGAAAGAGACACCAAGCATCAGACAAGTACACAAGGGCTGCAATAAAACCAATGGTCTGTACTGAATTTCTCTCTAGGTCATTCTACAGGAAGGGTAGGAACAGTTTTCATTTCTTTTTATTTCACCACCTTGGAAAGGAGATCACTCAGCACCCTGACAAACTGACAGACGTTTTGCAGGCACTCTAAGTGTGCTCTAAGATAAATGGCTTCTTTTTTTTTTTCCTGGAGAAATGTACCTTACTAAAGCAGAAAATAGTATCATCATGAAAAACATCAAAAAATATTATTTATTTCTTCCAGTGACAGGATCCCAGCATTTTCTGAGAGCATTTTGTTCCGTAGCTCCAGATTTTTGTCTTAATACTGAAATCTGACAATTCAGTCTGGGAGACAAGGGCTGTATTACAGATATATGATGTCATGTTTTATGTTTTTTCTTAATTACGCTTTATTTTGATTAAGCTGAGGAGCTGATCCACTCGCTGTCCTGGCCACAAGCCTGTAGTGGACAGCGAGACATAAAATCGCCTGGGTAAGGCAGCTTTCTGCTCCTGTCACCTGAGTCATCTCTGTCTGCTTTAAGAGGGTTTTAATAAAACAAGATAAAATACCCTTCGATGCAGGAGGCAAGTTTCTTGTCCTGCAGGTAAATTGTTGATACAGCCCAGCTGCAGGACTCAGGTGGGATTTTGCTCTGCTCAAAGCTTTGCCCGTTCCCTCTGTGCTCAGCTGCCTTCGAGCCACACAGGCTGAATGGGAACTGGAACTGCTGAGGAAGGACCATCACAGGACTAAACAAAATAATTGATTTAAAGGTAAAAGCTACATCGCTGATAGAGGTGAGCTGATGGGTATCAGCGTTCTTGGAACTGATTTGTTCCCATTGCTTTGTATTTTAAATCGACAAAAATTTAAATTCACTGAATTTTGGTTTGGGTTTCAGGTCACCGTGGGAGTGAGATTCACTTCTGCCATCCAAGAAAACTGCAGTTGTAGGAATAAGTTTAAGAAATAAGCATGGGCTAATTGAAAACTGCTTTTAGGTTCTTCCTCCTTGCACACAAAATTGTGATTTCGTTTTAGCTTAGCTTAAGACTGAGTTAGTTTATAATTCCCATTTAAGAACCTTTAAAAATGGGTATTTTTGCAATGAAAATGAAAGGTGCTGGTAGTTCATAAGCTTTCCCCTGAACTGCTTGCAAGGCTAATTGGGATTAATGATCCCTGCTCCAAAGTTTTAGGAACACTTGGCTACAACTTTGGTTATTCCACCGTGTATTATAGCAAGGAACTGATTTATGTTGTTTCTTTTGCCTGTTACTGGAATATTTATTTTGATTATTAAGGCACTTCGGATGGTTACAATCCTGCAGTGGTGCAGCTCTTCGGTTCGTGTTCCTACACAGTGAGCCATTCCCTTAGGACATCAGTTTTGTAGAAATAAAAGAAATAAGAGAAAATTTTTTTGCAGCTGCACTGGTCCCTCCCAGTGTGGTAAACAAGAACTGAGGCCACACTTAGAATGAACTGGAAAAGGCCAAGTGTTAATTAGAAAAATGGCAGCATGTGGAGGTACTGCGATGGGAGCACATGTCCAGGAGGAGCACAAGGAGCTTTAAAAAGCAGAGACTCCCTGTGTGAGCAATTACTGACTCGTTAGTAAGGGATGAGGCCAAGCCACTGAAGGGGAGATGTGCCAGCAGCTACCCAAGCACCGATTGCATTCTGCTCTGTCTCTCAGACGCTGAAGAGGGAGCTATGACTGATGGGTCAAAACGCAGGTGAGAAGTGTTTTGCAAATGAACTGTTGTTGGTTTGGTGCCCAAGTGAGTGGCAGTTTCTGCTGGGAGTGTTCATCTGGCTTTAGAAACTTCAGAAAATCGATTTCTGATTGAATTGGGGAAGTAGTTGTGATTCCTTGCTCGGTTTTCACGTGAGATGTCCATGAAAATGATTTAAATTGTATTAATTTGCATGTTAAAAACATTACAGACCCTGTGCTGTGAAAGAAGAGAAAACCACGTGATCCTGTAGGAATGATTTACATTAATCTGAGCTGCACAATTCCCTTTCCCCTGCCCTGCAAAGCCCTTATGCTCAGTTTATTTTTACCGAACTGCTTCTGGTTCTCCTCACTGACCTTTCTTCTCTCCACACCAACATCGATGGCAAAGGTCACGTTTTTAGTCCAGATCAAAGGTTCTCCAAGGCTGGTGGTGAGCAGCACTTTCCTCCTGTATCTTTTGCAGCATTTCTGTTTTTCTTGAGGTGGTTTGGGAGTTGGGCTTTGTTTTGTGGGGTATAAAGGTATGGGGAGGAGCTCTCCGAGGTCAGGGTTAAAATTGGACTGTTCCTGTCTGATCACCTGATAAGCTTTTTCAATTTCCTGTAATCAAGAGAAATGCATTTTTCCTCATGAAACTATTGTATTCTTAGTCGAATTACAATACATGAAATGATCAAAATATGCAGAAACCTCCCTAATTTACTTTACTTATTATATGTAAGAAGTAGAAAAGTTTTTTTTTTTTCTTTTCCTGATGGTTAATAAACTGTATAAAGATTTGATAAAGTCGGTGAAATGTCCCTAACGTGTGTTGATGGAACATCACCTTTAAAATGGTTCACAAATCCAGAGGCTGGGTATGAATTGTGTTAGTCTTTTTGTAGTTGGGTTTTTTAAATAAGAAAAATGATTTGTGTTCTGCACGGTTTTTTGAAAGGCACACAAAAGTAATTCATGGGCTTGCTCAATTTGAAAGGGAATTATTTTAAAAGCATTTTTATTAGCAAACGTTTTGCAAAATTGAACAGCCAGACTGAGCTCCTCTTTGAGAGTGACACCGCATTTGCAGTAGTTAGGGGTTGGAAGTGCTCCATAAAAATTGTTGTGAAGATACCAGAGTGACATCTAATAGCAAGGCTGGCAGCGGGGCAGCGCGTAAATCTTGATGTTCTTGGTCAGTTCATATTTTTGTTTAGTTTAAAAGACAGCTGAGTGCTTGGGAACAGTGAACCATTACCAAAATGAAACCTTAAATCACAGTTGAACAAGAATTCATGGGATGTTCTGGTTCATAACGAGCGTTCTGTTCATCCTGAGAGAGAAAACTGAGTGATCTCTTCTCAGCCAGGAAGAAATTCTTAGTTTTGTGGGGATCTGCCTGTCAAAACAACCCTTTTAAGCAGAAATAAAACTTTCTTCTCAATCTTTTGAAATGGAAAGAGAGTGTGTTTTCTCTCTGAAAATTGCAAATATGGGGACTAACACAGAATTCATTAACATTTGTGTCTATAAGGTTTAAAACTGATTATTAACATCATCAAAAGTGTTTCGTACCCATCCTCCTTTTTACAGTGAAAAGCAACACTACCTGGGTAGTTTGTGGTAAATTATCTTCACTTGTGAAAAGTCATTATTTCCTGGTGAGTTTGCTTGTCTAAAGCACATTTAATGACACACAGTGGAAGATTGCGGATTACTATCAGGATAATAATAATAATAATGATAATAATGAAGAAGAAGTATTGAAATATTTATTTGATTGCTTTGACAGCTATAAAGGACCTGCTGGTACAGTGAATTTAGGGAATCACTACTGCCCACAGGGATTCGGAGATGCCACTACTAAGAATGGCCAAGCCTGTGCAGATTCCTGGATTCTCTGTCACACCTTTGGAGTGACATTTCCCTGCTGCTGCTGTGCGCACAAGTGGTTGGGAAGGAGACTGAATGGAAAAATCTCGTTGGGAGGTTTAAGGTAAAAACATTGCTGTGCAGTAGGACGTTGATGGACACTGGGCCTGTGTCCGTGTGTCCATTCCCACAAAACCGGGATCCTACCCAGTGTGGGATGCCCAGTGCCAGGGAAGGGTGCAATGGATTGAGTAAATCCCTGCCCTTGTGGCCTGTGCCCCTGTGTGCTGCTTTTGCTGCTTTTTGCATCACACACGAGAATGGTGGCCTTTCTTTAAATCTACAGAGGATTTCTATATTATCTACACAATAGTTATGTGTTATATAGCTACAGACATAAAACACATTGTCATGGATTCCGTGACTTCTTTGAAGGAAAACCCTGATATTATAAAACCTGTGGGCACATCTGCTGCCTTAGCTACTGGCAACAAGATACTTATGAGTCAGGTAAAAACACGTTTCCTGATTAAAATCCGGAACAGAAGGCGTTAATAACTTACTTGTTCACATGCCAGGAAGATGACAATGTCCCCCTTCTCCTTGGTGTGGTGGATCTCAAAGAGCAGCCTGAGGGCAGCCAGGAAGGGGTCCCTGTGGGTGCTGCAGGAGTACACGACCTCAGCGCGGTGCCTGCTCTGCACTCGGATGGCAGGGATGCCTCCGCAGAAACGCTGCAGCGTGCTGGCTGCGTGGGGGGCAGTGAGGAGCACCAGCCTCAGCTCTGCTCTGGCCAGCAGGACATCTTTCAGAAGGCCAAGCAGGGCTTCTGTTGCCACAGTCCTTTCCTGCACATCATCCAAGACAATGACACCGTAACAGCTCAGGAGAGGCGTGGACATCATTTCCCTCTGGAGCATCTCATCTGTGCAGTACCTGCAGCACAGAAACACAGAACTCCACCAAGTTTCTTGGATTGTTATTGTAAGAAATTAATTGAGGGTCCTGGGGACGGCTTGGTTCTTTCTGTTCCAACAAGAAGGATTTGATACAAACAAAGAGTATTGTGTAGATGTTTCACAGTCTCGGTTTCACGTTTAAATCCTTCCTTAAGTAGCTACAAATGCGATGTGATTCAATGGCACTCGGTGGCACTGTGGTGGAAAGGATGCTCCAGGCAAAAGCAGAAATACTTCTGCCCTGAAATTATAACCTATTCATCTTCCAAACTATCTAAGCAGATCACATGCCACAAACAATTCCTGAGCTAGGAACTAATCCTTTCAGATGAGGAAAAGAAGGTGCGCTTGAGGCAGCGCCAGAACCAAGATGAGCAATTAATTTATACCATAAGGCCTGCCTCGCTTTAATCCCTGCTGCTGAAAGGTTTTTTTAAGGATATTATTTTTGTTGTGTTGCTCAGCAGGACTTGGAACTCTTGAAGCAGGTTTTGATGTGTGAGAGGAAGGGATTCATCTCCCTCACAACAGGAGCAGCTGCAGGATGGGGTTTGAGGAGCTCTCCATGGAAAAGACAGGCAAGAGGAAGAGTGGTGGAAATTGATTTTCAGAAGTGGTGGGTATCCTCTGCTCCACTGGAAATCAGTGGCTGAGGAAAAAGCTTGTGATCTAGAGATGATCGCTTGTGCCTGCCTTGTTAAGGAACCAGTCAAAATAACTCTCACAACTTTTGGGAGGCTCAAAAGCTGAATCCCTGTGTTGCTGCTGTCACCTGCCTGTACTTAATACATCGAGTGCATTCCTTATCTCTTAAAACTCTTCCTAAATACTTATCCTCTCTTGTTACTGAATATATCCTCTTCTAGCCATGATCCTTGATGGTTTTAAACTCCTGATAGAAATCCCGTGTTCTCTTACAGTAATGAACACCCCTGTACAGGAAAATAGAGGAGAAAAAAAAGAAAAAGAGTAGAGGAAAAGAAAGAGAGGTTCTTGAGGTGCTTAATGAAGTTTTGCATGGACAGTAACCTTGCCCACTTAAATCTGTTCTTTGATTTTGGACAGAATGACTCCTTCAAGCCTTTTAATGTTTATTGATTAATCACAGAATCTCTGGAGAAGAGAAGGGAGAACTCTTGGCAGTCTAAAACTCCCTGGTGAGGGGAAGAGGGGGTCAGGCACTGATCTCTGCTCTGTGTGGCCAGTGACAGGACCAAGGGCATGGCCTGAAGTTGTGTCAGGGAGCTTTTTTGGATACCAGGGAAAAGTCCTTCCCCAGAGGGTGCTGGGGCACTGACCAGGCTCCCCAGGGAATGGGCACGGCCTCAAGGCTTCATTTGGACAACGCCCTCAGGGACAGGGTGGGATTGTTGGGGTGTCTGTGCAGGCCCGGAGGTTGGACCGGTGATCCCTGTGGGTCCCTCCCACTTCAGTGTATTCTGTGGCTTTAAATATTGTACTACTTTACTGTGAGAAACAAGTTAGTGGGAATTGGCTTTCGCAAAAGTGTTACATGAATTGATGTTAAATATATTAGAGTGTTAGTTTCAACAAATATCAGAGTACCTGTTATAGAGGGGTTAATGCTGCTGCAGTAGCCTAGATATGAGACTGTTTTTCATCAAAATAGTCCAGTTTGTGTGTGGCAATCTGGATGTAAGCCTGTGTATGGTAATATGCAGTTTGCATTGGATGAAGTGTTGCTGACCAAACTGAGGGGACATGACCATAAAACGAGTAGAACTTTATCCAGTAGGGACCCTGATGACCACAGCGACAAAACCGGGCCGGTGCTGGCCAAGGGTGTAAAAACCACAACCATCATCTTGTGTACGTGCCTCTGGCGTTTCGCTACGCGCCCAGCGCTGTCCCTTTTGCTTTGCTGATTTTTTTGGTTTTCAGTAAAACTTCTATCGCTCATTCCCACTGGGTCGCTTATAACATTTCCAAAGCGGCTTGGCTTTTATTTGCAAGTTCTGCAGTGCTGCCAGCCGCCAGCTTCTGCGCTCTGCCTTGGCCCGAAGGCCTCCGAGCCCCAAAGGCCTCCAAACCCCGCAGGCACCAACCTCAGGATGGTGTCAGCTGAGCAGCAGCTCTCGAAAGGGACGGAGTAGCCGACCTCGTGGCCCAGGTTGACGTCCATCTGGTCGGCCACGCGCAGGGCCAGGCTGACGGCGGCCGGCCGCAGCACCTGCGTGCACACCACGGCCCTGCGGGGCTGCAGCGCCAGGCAGTGCTCAGCGCACCACTGCGGGACCTGCGGGGCACAAAAACCGCCGGCAGTTAGGGTTTAACCCGCTTGGCAGGGACTGGCATTCCAAACAGCTGGAATTCTTCCAGCAGGGTGCAACAACTCCATCGCGCCAAGCGCTCGCTGCTCGCCGGCGGCTGGGCCGCGCATGGGAGTTCCCGATCTAACACTTGGGATCTCTTAAATTGCCAGCATGGGCTGGAAGGTTTAGCTGGGAGGTGCTCAGCTGGAATTCCCTGCCGAAGGGGCAGAACAGGTCACTGTAAGCACATGCTGAGGGATCCAGCGAGCTCGGTGTCCTTGTGTTCAGGGCCGGCTCAGCAGCCAACCTGCTCCGTGTGTCACATCCGTGGGAAACCTGTCCCAGGAAGAGCAGGCTTTCAGACTGGTGAATGCCACAGTAAATATCTGTCATTTCACAGGAACTCTCTGCAAACAGAGATAACTGAAACCACACTGCTCCAGGAACTTACACAGCAGCACCCTAATTTAGGTATTTACAGAAAATCAACACTAGAAAATATCCATGTGTTGTTGTTATGAGAAATTAAGATTGTATTATAAATATTATTCTAATGGTAGTATTAGGTTTCAAATCCCTTATTTAATCAACATCTAAAACTGTATGTGTGCGTCAGCCACATATAATTTATTCCTGTATAATTATATGCATTTCTAGAAATGTTTAAAAACCAACCAGCAATGTGCCACATCTTGTTAAACTTGTTAAAGGGCGATTTAAAAGCTGACATTTCTTAGCAAATTGTTTACTATGACACAAGTTTTTTGTGTATAAATTAGTCAGTAACAAGGGGTAAAGGCTTCGCACTCCAAAAATTATTCCAGGCACCAGGTGGGTGTTTATCATTTTTATGGGAACATAGGAATTTTCAGGGAGAAGTGTGATGTGTCTGGTTCAAATGTGATCTCTAGCAGTGTCCAGCATTGAAGTCTCTAGGATATATGAGCTGCCCTGCAGCAGTAATTACCCTGCAGCTTTACCAGCAAGAAAGTTTTCTCCTGATCCCAATCACAACAATATTATTTTGGCTGATAGCACTTGAAAATCGTTCTCTGCTCACTGTGACAACAGACGTGGGTTGTTATATATTGTTACAGCAGAATTTCATAGTCCTGACTGATATTTGTGTGCTTAGGCTCAACTGAGACCTTGGCCTCAGTGATGTCTTTTAACATGAGTTTTGTAAAGTAATTTTGTGCTATTGGAGAAAACGTTTGCTCCTGGATGAAGGGAGGGAAAGACCATTAATTCTCCCTGAGGAACAGCCCTGCTGAATTAAATCCTTCACTCCCTGAGATTTTTTTTCACCTTCTCTTATGATGAATTGACTGTATTTCTTTCCTGATATAGCACCAATCAGAACCAAAACACAAAGTAAGAGCGAATTTTTTTGAGTGCTTGCAGAAAATTATTCAGGTGTTTAATATATTTTAAATCTGTATTTGACTGCATTAATCTTTATTCACCTTCTGTATTTCACGTTCCCTCTCTGGCCTTAATACTTGGATGACAATAGTTACAGTAACTCTGAAATTCATACCTCATTAAATGTTCTAAAAATACATTAAAAACCCCCGACCAAGTCTGTCGTACTGACCTGGGAGCTCTTGCCAGTCTTAGCATCTCCTGACACAATCACGATTTGATTATGAAGCAAACTTTCCATGAAAGTACTTTTCTTTTTCCATATTGGAAGCTCTTCTCTCTCTTTCATCAGCCTATAATAACGGGAGGAGTAAGGCAAGCCATCAAAAGGATTAAGCTCTAAATCTTCTCCACAGACAAGTATTTCCTCTTCATCCCCATCGCTGCCGTCGAGTAATTCTGAAAAGCAGTGGTTCCCTGGAGAAAAGGTTAAAAACTCCATTTTCCTTACATTTATTATTCCCAGCAAAAGCACATTAGTGATGGAAGGAGTCCTTTGTGGGCTGATTGATCATTCAGGCCCCCTAAACCTGAGCAAATCCATTTCTCCTCGCTCCAGGATTAGTGTTTCACAGCTCTTGGGTTTAGAAGTTCAGACTCTCAGGGTCCAGCTGCCTTCGCCGTCTGCTTGTCCCACTCGGGGTGGTTGAACAACCCCAATGAGCCTCCACAAAATATATTTTTTTAAAAAACCATCCAGAGTCTTCCAAATGGCGGCGATGAAACCAAAAAGGTGTTAGAGAGAAGCTGAGCAGCTTTTGCCCTTCAGTGTTCAGGCCAGCCCAGGAGTCCCAGCGTCTGCTCTCGCCCAGGCCGGGGAACAACTGGGGAGGAGCAGCTGAGCCTGACCTTTGTGGCTGCTGTGCCTGGGAGGCTCTGCAGAACTGATTGTGATTGCAGGGCTGGCATGCGGGAGCTGATCCCGGCACAAAGGGCTGCACCCCTGGCTGCTGCAGCAGCTCTGCCTCTGTGCTCTCTGCCGAGTTCCGGCGAGTCAGAGTGGCTGAGGCTCTTTTTGTGCTCTCTGTGGATGAGCCCGGAGATCCTGGGGGGCTTTCACAGCTTTTGCCGCAGTTCAAATATGCTTAATACATAAAAAATCCCAGAGTGATGCCAGTTCTAACCCTTCAAGGGCACCAAAAGTGGCCTTGAAAGATGGTGGAAGAAAAGAATTACTGATGTAGAGTAACTCCGACTCTGAAGACTCAAAAGTAACAAAATAGTTTCCTAATCTTGGCTGAGCTCTACTGTAAGACAAATATTCAATAAGACTTTTTATTTTAACTCCAGAGGGAAGTGTTCTGTTGAACCAGGATGCTGATAATGTACACTTTACCTGCTCAGTTAGGTCGTTCAGCTGGATTGGGATCCCACTTTTCCTCTGACCTTCATGGATCCCTCTCATCCACTCTGTGATGTCTGATTTTGTGCTCCATCCCTGCTGTTGCAAACTCCCTGCCTTTGAGATCTCTGCCTGTCTCAAACGGGCCCCAAATTACTCAATACGGCGCAAATGCAATGAGGGGATTGGAAGTGCAATCCCGGGAAGGATTTTTTTTTGTAACATTCATCTTAAAATGTCATTAAGCAAACTCATGAATTGCTTTTATTCTGCATTTTACTGATTTTTCACATATTTAGCAGCGGTAGCACTCTGTGCTCTCTGATTTCCTCATTTGCAGTACAGGCTCATCTCCTAAACACTGAGAACTGGTCAGCAATGTTTCCTGGGTCACTGGACAGATTTGAATTGTCATACCACAGCAATTGCTCTTGTTTTTCCTTTTTGGTACCTGTAATACAAGAAAGCAAATTTAAATGTTACCAAATCAAGAAGAACATTTACTATTTGAAAATGAAATCTTTTGAAGCTAATGTTCCATTCATGATAATGCTTGAACAGACCAGGTTGTTGACTGATTGACATTATTTATCTCTGCTAAAATGGGCCCTGGAAAACTTCACTTTTCTTTTCAGCCAGGCCCTCAAGAACTTACAAAGTGTGCATTTTAACATAACACAGAAGGATTTAATTAATTCTAATAAATAACAGAAACACTCTCTGCAGATGAGTACTTTTAGCAAATTAGGGTATAAGCTGCTTTCAAGGATATCAGTGAGAACTTTGCTATTGATTTAAATTATATATTGTTGTGTGGGAGCTTATAATAATGCACTCTAGGAAAGGAACAAGTACCGCAGAGCATATTTGAGATATTTAATAAAGACTTCTTAATACGTAGGTGCTCTTTGCAGCTTTGCTATTAAATCTTTCAGAGGAGGAGGGTTTTCTGAGTGCAATTTAAAGAGCTGGGATCTGTAATATCTTTCTTCTCTGCTCCATTTTTCTTCCCCCATTTTGGCAGAAGTGGTTTGCAATAGCAGTAGCAATTTAGGGGTGTCACTCCTTCGGTTTTTTTACCCCAAGAATGCTGTTTAAATAGAGGGGTTTAGATGAAATTTACTTTATAATGAAGTGAATAAAGCCTGTGAAATATGAAGGTAAAACATCCTGCCTTATAAAAGCAGAATTACGGTTCTTTGTTGTTAATCGAGAACCAGCAGATGCTGTCAAGAGCAGCTCCTGTTTCCATCCTGTTTGCCAGCACAAACTCTTTGATGCCAAGTCCCTCCAGGGCATGTCCAGGGGGATGTGGAACAGAATCTTTGCAGCTGCCAAGTGGAGGGGCTGCTCCTAACCTTGAATTATTTCAGTCCTGAAGGCTTTGCTAATTTTCCCTTTTAACATAAAAACCCCCAAGAGATGTGTGTTGGTATATTTTGATATTTCCTCTTTCTGTTTGTGTGGCTGATCCAGGACTCGGTGGCTCCGCTGCACTTCACAGCAGGAGCTGCGAATCAATCTGAACCTTGTTTTCCCTACTGAGGCCGACCAAGGGCCGGGTTTTACCTGGCCAGACACCTGAGTTCATTCCCTGGGACTGGATTATGCTTTTCCCTCACCTGAGACTGTTGGATTCCAGGGCTGTGAGCGCATCCAGGATCAGGAGCAGCCCGGGCTGGGCCTGAACCTGCAGCTCATCACCCGCAGCCCGGGGCAGGGGACGCAAGGAGAGGCATCGGGAGAGAGCTCCGTCTTGGCAGGTGAAATCCTGATGGGAGGCGTTTCCTGGGACCAGAGCAGCGCAGGGAATGGGGCAGGGCTCTCCTTGTGCACAGCGAAGCTGCTGCAGCCACTGCAGGGGCAGCACCCGAGGTGAGACTGTCACTGTGATTTATGGAGTCCTGCTGCTGAGAACGACACTTTAATAGTCTCAGCAGGGATTTTTGTTGTTGTTTTGGTTGCTTTTTATGCTGCTGTGAATATGAAAGCTTGATGCCTGGCCAAGAGACAGCAAATAAATGTCAAAAACCCCCTCTCATTTGAAGACTCTGTTAACTTCTCCCTTGGCCTACAGACAGCAGCATTTAACCTTGCTTATCCTGTTACTAAATTACAGTTTATTGAGCAAACTGTAAAACTAAACCAGAGAATCTCCATCAATGAGAGGGGCTGCAGCAGCACAGATGTTTCACACTTCTATTGTGTTTGAATTTCCACTTAAGGTCCTTCTGTCTGGTAAAATATTACTTTTGCATTACTGCTCTTAAAAGTTCTGACAGCCAGTGATGGATTGGTGTAGAACAAAGTGTTTCAACTCAGGATATATAAAAAAAAAAAAAATCTAATTTTAACACACTGGTTGCTCGGCACTGGATGGGAATGCTGTGGGAATTGAGCTGAAACTGTGCATGTTTCTGCAGCTGGGTGGGATGGTACTCCAGGACCTTCAGTCCCAGTTCAGATCCAGGAAAGGACTGGGATGGACTGGCTCAGTGTGGAGCACACTCTGAATGCTCCTGATTTTCATAGCTGGAAATAAAAGACAGCTCAAAGCGAGTTTATCTTGTGTATTACCATATTCATCTCCCCGATTTGCTTAATAAAACCATTGGTTATCTCATTATCTGCAGCAAAGCTGGGTTAGGACAGCGTTTACAGAACTGCCAGCCCCACACCAGATCTGTGGTTTTATTCTTCATTTGAATGATGACATCCAAGGCAAACTCAGCTCTGTGTGCCTTTTGCAAGTACATTTTCTCCTGAGAATGGCTTTAAGCATACTTTAAACACCAAGACAACTTAAGACAGATGATAGAAGGCCTAAATGGATTTTTATTCTAATTTATTAGGGTGGTTTTTTTTTTTGGTTTTTTTTTTAATGTAATGGGATCTCTTAATCTGTTTTCCATTCTCTTTCTGTTGTTTAGAAAAGCAAGACCAGCTTGGCGTTTTCAGTTCATTAGGATAATATGCATCTGTGCAATCGACCTAACACTTGCCAGAGCTGGAGGAGGAGGAAGGAAAAAGATCATTCATAGGGAAGAGAATAAAGGATATTTTGAACTTGGATTTGAAACAAGATGAAGAGTCAGCGAAGACAGTGTTGGTACAGTTTGTTCCAGATGACAGCAACGAGAGACAAGGAGTTTGGGTGGGGGCCAGAATGTCTGGTGGGACAGCAACACAAACCGGGCTTGTAGCAGCGCGGGGAGCAGAGACACATCAGGCTGTTTGTCAGAGAAACTGGTGAGAAACGTTCTCTGCAAGCTTCCTGGTACTAGTTAGGAACTGGATTTGTGAAAGCACTGGTGATGTGCTGACGTTTTTCTGTCAAGGCAGAAATATTTTCCTGGCCTGGAATATGAACTTGTGGATTTTGAGGAAATAAAGGGAAGGGATGTTGAGCGGTGGAAGAGGGAGGAGTGCAATGTGAAGGAAAATGGGCGAGGTGGAGGTATCACAGATAAATCCAGGTGCTCGATCAAGATTTGTGGGCAGCTGACAAGGGAGCAAGTGGGAGACAAAGCTTTGGTCACCCAAAGGCTGGGGCAGGGGGTGAGAAGCAGCCTTGGTTTAAGCCAAAGATTTAGAGAAGCAGTTCTTGGGTTACTCCAAGGGCCCACCCCAAAGAGAAGGCGTTTCCAGCAGCGGGGGAGGCTGCAGGGGCTGGCAGAGCTGCTGTGTCAGCAGCCCGGGGCTCAGCTCAGCTCTGGGCAATTCATGCCTTCAGTTTTCTTTACAACGTTTGGCAGCAGACGTGAAACTTTGAGAGCGTCCATTGCTGCTCTGATGGATGGTGGAGTGAGGAGCCTCTGCACTCCAGAATTAATTTTCTGTATTCTAAGGTCTTCCAAATGCCTCTTTAGGGTGTGATTGATGCGGCTGGGTTTTATATTTGCCCAATAAAATGTATTACACACACAGCCCCAAGTGTTTTTATGGCACAGGTGTTTGCCTTTCTCTGCGCTGAGGTTTATTCCTTTCTCTGTGGGTGTGGATTTCTAGTGCTTTAGATCCTGCAGAATGGAAAAACATACATAAAGTTAATCCAGTTTATTTATTTTTATATAAAATAAGAATTTTGTGGCTACTTTATTGTAAGTACAAATTCTATTGATTGGTCTCACGTGCTAAAGATTGTTATTTATTACAGAATCACAAAATACGCTGTGCTGGAAGGGAACCCACAAGGTTCATCGAGCAGGAGTTGTTTATCCACGCTAACTTTTAAAGAACTTGTAACTTAATAACTTATTAATGGAGCACGAGATGTGAAAATGTTGCACATTACGGATGTTTCTGATCAACAAATCCTGCGCTACACAGTGCTGCAAACAAAAGCAGAGGCAAAAGGGGGAGAACTTTGCCTTTAGGAAGGAGGGGCTTGGCGTGCCGGGGCTGGGCACTGTTTTGCCGTTACTGTTGGAAGGGAGCGGCTGATGTCGGGGCTGCTGTGCTCTGGTCACTCGGCTCCTGCGGCTGGGAGCTGGCCCGGATCGCTGTGCTCTGCAATAACAGAGCTGCGGCCGTGTTTGGCCATGAGGGATCGCTCCATGTGACACTGCCCTGGCCCGGGTCCCTCCGCGCCCTGCGGCACTGTCACCGTCACGTTCCATGACAGATCCCTTGTCACACTGGGATCATCCACTCAAGGCCCAGAAAATCCCACACAGAGGTTTTGGACACGTTTTTTTTTTTGTTTTTTTGGTTTTGTTTTTTTTTTGTTCCCCAGGTCAGCGGCAGTTTTGCTGCAGACACAAGTGAGGCCAGCCTTCATTGTTTGGCTCTTAGCCTGCCGTCAGTATTTGAACCAAAAGAGGAGGAAGGGCTCTGCGAGCTGGCAGGGCTCTGCTGTGCCAACCCCAGTCCTTGCTGCTGGTGTGCGCAGGGAATCTTCAGGGTGAGTGCCTGCTTCAATGCCGGTGCACAACGGAATGTCTGAATTTAACGGGAGCTTTACCACGGGTCGAAATCAAGCCAGAGTTTCCTTCTGAAAACGTTGCTAATGCCCCTGTGACGTGTGGTTAAAGGAATTATGGAAATGCAGCTTGTTTTCTCAAGGTAGAGTCACCCTTTGCGTGGGGTCAAACTTTGTTACAGTTTTCAGCTACAAGCAAAAGAATAAATGTCAGATAATGAGTGATCTCTTGACCTTCAACTTCTGTTCACCTCTTCAAGAAAGCAAAAATAGTTTTCCATGTTGATTAAGAAAAATACCTTTATTTTTTCCTCATTCTCAGTAACTACGTTGTTTCTTCTGAGACAATTTCACCTTAGCTTTGAAAGTTTCCAGAAAGAAAACTTTGATTTTCCTTTCTTTAGTGCTAAAGCAAACTGCAGCACCAGAACCTTTTGTAATGTGTTAGGAAGGGCTTTATGGTCATGGGAGTGAAACCTGGGATCTCTTGTAATAAAAACTACAGTGATTCAAAAAGTTTTAAAGCTTCTGAAGTGGGGGAGTGGAGGGAAGAGAATATCTTTTGTATTTTTGTATATCTTTACCTTTTGTAGGTGTATTTTCTTTTACACATCAGACTAAAATGGGATGGACTAAATGGTATTGCTTATTTTTAAGGACTGCACAGGTTCCCATGAGCTTTGGATAAAGTGATGAATATTCAAATTCACCTACTCATTATTTCTATACTCTTTATTTTAAAGTCACCTCCAGTCATGCCCGTTATTGAATAAATCATTAAGAACAATCTTGTACAAGTGGGACAATAAATCACAGTTTGGTTCTAGGAAGTTATAAAGGAGGGTGGTTTTTTTTTTTTTTTTTTTTTTTCTCTGTAGGTAAAATATATCAATTAATAAGCACTTTGTTGTTTAGGCTTTTCTGCTTAATGAGGAGCAACAGTATTTGATGAAACTCCAGTGAAAGGGAACAAATGGGATGCAAGCCAAGAGATGATGGGGAAAAGCTTTTAAGAAATAATAATGAAAGCAATAAAATCACACTCCTGGAAATCCGAGTGCAGATAAGCTTTGGTTCCTTGGCTGGGGAACTCAGTGACCAGGTTATGGCATGCAGATATGGATTTGAAAATCCCTCAGGAAACGTTTGGATTTTTAAGATCCTTTAGGTAGGATCTGGCGACCCTGAGAGGCTGGCAGTGATGGAAGTGTCCCAGGCCAGGCTGCACAGGGCTGGGAGCAGCCTGGGACAGTGGGAGGTGTCCGGCCATGGCAGGGGTGGCCCTGGATGGGCTTTGAGGTCTCTTCAACCCAAACCGCTCCACGGCTCTAAACGCTGCTCCATGGCTTTGCAGTGACACTTTGCACCGGGGAAATGAAGCCGTTCCATCAAACGTGCCCTGAGACAGGCGTGTCCTACACAGAGACGTGCTGGAAGCGTGTTGGAGCCGCTGGAAGCGTCGGCACCGCCTGCGTGGAGAACACGGAGTTGGCTCATTTGCGCTCGCTGGGGGCTGCTGAGCCTCGTTATTGCCGTGTGAGCCCAGCCCCTCTGGCTGCCACCGCGTGCAGAAGTGACGGCAGCTCTACAGCCGAGGGGTATCATTAACAAATAACCTATTAAGAATATCTTTGAAAGGTATTTTTTTTTTCATAAGAGAAGTAGCTGAGTTACCTTTTAGCTTAAGGGGAATGAATGCAGGATAGAGTGGATCAGGGAGAATAAATAATGAGTGGGTTTTGTTGAGTGCAAGAGGATTTTTGTTGCTCATTGGCTTAGAAAATCCAGTGTTGCTGTATTTTCAGTGTAGTTCAGCTCACAGCAAACACTCCTGGTGTTCTCAGCGTAGTTTCAAACCAGCAAGTACGTCTTGCAATGTCTGAAAACAGAACTGAAGAACAAGTTAATTTTTTTAAGGTTACTCCATTCACAGCCTCTGCACATGGAAACTTCTTAAGGAAACCCAGAAATATTTGAATGGAATTCAGGTGATACTTCTGATACTGACACCTGTAGAGTTCGATTTTCTTTTTCCTTTATGAAAGGAAATTTATTTCACAATGACACTTTAAAGAGCCAGCTGCAAGTGTTGGTATCCTCGGGCATCCCAGCTCCTGAGGCTGTGGGAGTGGTTTTCCAGTTTGCCTCTCTCACCCACTGGTATTGGGAATATTTCTTTGCCAGCCTGACTCTCAGACGTCCTAAAAATGTACAAAATCAATGGTTTCCCTCATCTTATCATTGGAATTGCATCTTCCACTCTGCTCCCAGTTTTATCAAATCTTTTCTTCCCTGAAGATCTCCAAAGTCAAATTTTCTTGTCTCTTTTCATGTTTCACAGAGGTTTTTTCCCCTCATTTTTGTATTTTTCTCATTATCAAGGGTCACATTTTGTTTTCAGAATTATCTTCCTTATATCCCGATTTACTGGAAGTAGATTACCCAAAAGCAAAGATGCTGCTTGGGGTCTAAAATCAGTTAATTGAATATATCTTGCCTAATTAAGTGCCTCCATATGGATTTTTGCTGGCCTCACTTTTGGGGCGTGTGTTTGTAAAGCAGTGCGATATATTTTACTTATTATAGGAATTTTCCTTTTCCAAAGGCTGGAAGTTCAGTATTTGGGGTTGAGCAGTTGTTGGTTAATTAAGCACCAGTTTGTAGACTCAGACGGGCAGGATGTTTTAAGTTTACTTTTAAGAATATATATTATAACACCAATATTTTTCTTTTGTCCAGATTATATATATATGTAAATATTTTATTTATATATTATTTTATTTATATATTTATTTTATCTATAAGCATATTTTAAAAGAAAATAGAAGAACGAGAGGGAGCTTCTAAATGGTAATTCCAAATTTTTGGTCTTTATTGTTTAGTTTGTTCGTTTTATTTGTTCCAGGGTTTTTTTGTTTTTTTTTT
>VZRN01001895.1:600965-616918 GCA_013397935.1 Dasyornis broadbenti
GTTTACTGAATTTCTTCTCACTGTAAATCTTTTTATTCTGTGCATAGAGAGATTTACAGTGAAAAGCAGAGGCTGCACTAAAGCTGACTGCAGAGGGAGGCAGCCATAAAGCCCTTCAGTAGAAGAACCTGAGATATTATTCCTCCATGAAACCGAATTTAAAAGTTGATGCTGTTGCTTAGATGTAGATGCAAAAGAATTCCTGTGTGCGTTTCTGTGCCTCTCGTTCTCCAAACACCTCTTTTAGGCACAAGTGCTAAATCAAAAAATGATATCATTTCTTGTGAATGTCCAAAATTCATCTCCTCAGATGTGAAAGTGTTTATATAAAACACATAATAAAATTCATTTTTTGGGAAATATTTATTCCTTATTAGGAGTAAGAACGATGGACATTGACAGAAACGTTGCACCGCCGTGTCCAGCTGCTTTGGGCTCCAGAGGGGCGGCAGATAAAGGGACTGATAAGGGCAATAATCGTGATACCAGAAGAGATCCAATGTTGCATCCTAATGGAGCCAAATCTTACGGCAGCGCAAAGCTCGTGTGGAGCTGTCTTCAGATTTATAAAGCATTTTAGACCCGAGAGTGACTGACATGTTGAATGTTCGCTGTAGGTTTTTATTTCGAAAGTAAAATCTAAAATCAGATACAATTCATTCTCCCCAAGAAGCTCTTGATAGCTCCAGAGTCACTTGTACCAAACCTACACTTTCTATGGACTTAAATAATTCGCTTTTTAGGTACTGTCCCAAATAATTCCTGAGTCTGTTTCCCTTTCCTTTGAATTAAACAGGAAGTACTGGTAAAACCCAGGGTTTGGCTCCAAACTTCCGTTATTTTCCAAGAGAAAAATGCATTTTCTAGGGCCAGGCAGTGATTTGCTTGGGAAGGCTGGCACTAGGTGGCAGGATGAGACTGCAGTAGTGCCAGCATTCCTTGGGATTTGTCCACTTCCTTCTGTTCCCTAAATACCCCCGGATTATACCCAGCATTCCAAAGCATCGAAATGCCACAGTGAATTCTAATAAATGCAATGTTTTTAAATGGTATTAATTAAAAAAAAAAAAAAAGCAGGAATGCCATGCTGGATTTTGGGATCATTGTAAATATTTCATTAATATTCTCTTGGAGATACAACCTGTCCATTTTTGAGAGCGCATTACAAGTACTTTACTATTCAAATTTGTAGCTGACGCGTAAATAAGAACACGTTGGTTTTCCAAAGAAGTCTAAAATTCAGATACTGCATGTGCAGATGAGGTATTTATTGTGAGAACGGCTTTTCTGGTCTGGAAATGCCATTTTTCCTATGAGAAACCCCAACTCACAGCCCAGTTAAGGATGTTACAAATCAGATCTTTCCTGTGTGGGCCGATTTTAAATCTGTCTGGTCGGGGACGTGGGTAAGACCGGACAAACCCTGCTGTACCTGGCGAAGCGGTGACGGTGGCATTTGCATTCTGCTCCTCATTGATTCTCTTGAAAGCCGTCCTGGTGCTGGAGGATTTTGGTGCCCAGCTCTGGCAGACGGAGCAGCCACGCGGAACCTGAGGACGCTTTCTTTTGAGGGATAAAGCATTTGTTGGGAACCATTGCAGGGACATCTCTGATGCCTCTGATGCCTGGGATATTTGAAGGAACAATTCAAATTTCATTTTCTTTTCGGGGATGTGCTACAGGTTGTGAGCCAAGAGTGTCCTACAGACGTGGATTAAAGGTCACCAGCCCTAAAGGATCCCTCACCTGCAATCCAGTCAGCCCTGCTAGAAAAGAGCACAGATTTTAAATTATAATGAAATGACTAATTGAAGGCCTCATTATATAGGTTTAAATTAAAAAAAAAAAAANNNNTATATTATAATGTTTAATTAAAAAAAAAAAAAAAAAAAAAAGCTTAAGAAATTCATTTTCTGAGCAGGCATGAGGGAAATAATATAATTTCACTTTAATACTCAGGTTACCTAACAAGGACTGGAGTTGTCTGTAGTTTAAATTACAGTTACAAATGATGACTAAAATGTTACTCGATTGCCTTCTTTTTTTTTTTTTAAATGCTTTTTTTAAACCTTTTTTCCCTCAGCCAAGTCCTGGTTGTCCAAGGTAAGCAGGTGGAGAAGCATTTGTGTGCTGTTCTGTAGATTATCTCAGGCCTTCTGGATTGAGGAAGAGCTCCATTACGGTCCCAGGTTTCTATCAAAGGGAGTCTGGACATGCATGTTCTCAGAACTTTTGATCGAGAACGTGTTTCTTTTCAGGTGTCTGAGCCACCGGCCAGGGAATATTTTGCCTCGAGTATGTTTTTAACAACTTCTAAAGTAGATAAAAACGGCTCTTGGAGGTGCCCGGCGCGGGGAGAGCAGCTACGGGAAGAGTTTTCTGAGCAGCCAGAGCAAGTTCTGCGGCAGGGGGACGTTCAGCAGCCAGGAGAAGAACACCAAAATCATTGACAATGAAAATCTAAAGTGCCCTTTCCCCCCCACAGACATTCTTGGGCTTGAATAACATCTGCTTGGGAGCAGCACCTCATTCTCAAGCTTTTGGGGAGTTCTAGTTTTGCGTGTGTTTAGATGACACCTGCAATGACTTCAGGAATTAGTTTTTTACCAGGAGCCTTTTTAATTTATTCTCCAAGTTGGAATTGCAGGTTTTTTTCCACGATGAAGGAGAGCTGTCCTAAAATGTGAATATATGTTTTTATAGTGGCTTTAAACTGATAGTGTTGGATGGAACACTTGAGACTTAGCTGCAATAAAGGAAACTTAAGTAGATCCATTTGTTTTGAAGCAGAGCTTGCAAAGCTGAGATTTATTTCTTCGTGCATTTGTCACAAAGCTTCATCTTTCCAAGGAATCAGAGCTTGGTTAAAACGAGTTTTCAGTTGGGAAGTATTACTGGATACATTACCCAGGCCATCCCAGGCAGCACCTCATCCCTGCCATAACCTCAAATCGGATTTTCTTTTCAAATTCTCGCTCATGGCTGAGCTGGAGCAACTGTGGAGGATCCCCTGCGGCGGCAGGTAGATGATTGCAGGGATTAATTACCGCTGTCCCGAAGGCGCACCTTGCTCCTGCCGCGTGCTTCGTCAGCGCAGGCCCCGGCCAGCGCATCCGTGCCTCTGCCGCCGCGCCGAAGGGCTCGGGTGGCAGCGGCAGCTCCTGCTCCCTCTTCGGACACTTTTTAGCTGCATTTGAGCTTTTCTATTTCACACCAGCGCAAAGCAGAAATCTCTTGAATGGTTTTCCTCCTCTGCTGTCTCATCTGTGCGCGCACAGACACACCTGGAGCGGGCAGGGAAGGAAGGATGGGCTCAGCCTGACAGAGCTTCTTGCACCAACTGCGCTTTGGTACAGCTGATGTCTGATCACTGCCCCAAACAGTTTAGCTCTGGTTTTTCAGATCATGTCTGCACGTTACAAACAACAAAGCAGAACAGGTTTCTGATTTGTATTCAGCTGGGAAACATTCTATAAATCAGAAGAGAAGTTTTCTCTCCCCCTTTGGTGAAGTACAAGAGAATTCTGTTTAAATGAAGCATGCAATTTTAATCAATTGTACCCTAAGAAAAGAAGACAAACAGCTGCTGCTGGTTAATTGGTGAATGTCTCCACCAATGGACTCATCATTTATTCACTGCCTTTTTTCTGAAAATAAAGGTGTTAGCAGCCTGCAAGGGAACTGCCTGCACATTTGCAACCGAGCAGCTCGGATTATCCACGAAGAGTTTATTGCCAAAGACAAAGCGATGACCTTCACCCTGCCAGCCTCATTGTTTTCATCTGATAATCACATTTCCTGCGAAAGGTCACGTCTCTTGTGTGAAACCAAGGGAAAAGCATATTTAATCTCTCTAGCTAAAAGATTCATTTCTTCTTAGGAATTATAGCAAACTCTGGAGACTTCCCCACTGTGGCAGAGGGTTCTGGGGCAGAATCCCACACTCCTGAGGGTTGGAAGGGACCCTCAGAGGTCACCAGGTCCAGCCTTTGCCTCAGATGGGATCCAGCTCCAGCAGGTTCCTCCAGGCCCAGTTCAGCTGAATTTTGAAGCTTTACAGCTTCTCTGTCTTCCGGTTCCAGTTTTGGTTTTGCCCCTTCATGGTAAAATAAATTGTTTCTGTACATCAAGCCAGAATTTCCCATCATCCAAGGTGACATCCATGCCTCCTTCCACCGTGCACCCAGAGGAAGAATTCTCCATCATCTTTCCTCCCTCTCCTCCAGAGCTCTTCGTTATTTGTATTTATGTTCCACAACCTCTCTGTTGCTTCCATTTACAGCTCCACTTTTGGGCTGGGATTTTGCCCTGCTCCCTCTTTCTGACTGAGCATTTGCAGGGGAGTTCCAAACTTTTCCAGGGAAATATAACAGTGAAATAGAAAACTTCAACTTGACAGGAGCTGGAGTGATTTGTTCTCCTTTCCTTCCTTTTCTCTCCAGTCCTGTTCCCTTCTGTATCCCCTCTCCTTTTCATCCTTGCAAGTCATTTTTTGCAGCAGCTGTGCTCAGTTGTTCTGTTCTTATCTTTTGTTTTGCCCTTGCCTCTAGGTTTGTTCTTTGTGTTTTGGTTTTGCAGCTCATTTGTTTGAGCCTTGCTTGTCCTTGTTTCCCCTCTCCATCCACGGTGTGGCTGTTTGGCCTCTCCACATGATCCTGGGACTGTTCCAGTGTTGGGTATTTACCTGAAAAATATTTCCTTGGCTGATAAACACAAAGAGCCAGAAAAATGCAAAATCCAAATATAAGATCTGGGTTTTTTTTTTTTTTTTTAGTAAAAAGAAGTTAAAAATAACTGACAACTAAAAGGGTACAAGTACTTAATTTGATCCTGTTTTGTTTCCTTTAAAAGGTATTTTAAAGACAGGCTCCGAAAGCATTTCTAAGGCCATATCTGAAAGTTTTGATCATAATAATGATATCAGCTCTTACAGAATGTTGAATAATCTGTCACGTGAAACAGCAAAATGAGAACTGGGGTTCTGTTGTTGGGGTAAGTAAAGTAAAACCAAATATCAGGGCACTGTATTATTAAACATGAAGATTAATCACCCAGAGCAGTGGCTTAATGCCGTGTAAGTAAAGTCAACGTGTCCAACTATTTTTGGGAAAAAAGCCCTTTATGCTTCGCTTTCTGTAGGAGAAGCAATGCATGGAGAACAATTCCACTGGCTGCTACAATGCAGAGGCATTTTTAAAAATAATTCAAGGAGGGCAAGAAAATGTTCTGGTCTGAAAGAACGGATTTAGAAGTGTTAAATAGCTTTATTATGTTGTTTAAATGTTTTAATAATGGTGTTACACAATGTTCTGTAAATTTCATTTACATTATAATTGCTATTACAACGTTAAAACGCCATCAATGAGATGCTTTTGTGCTTCCAAAATTCAATTATCAGTGTATCTTCTTTTCTATCGGGCTTAGCTGTTGTATTTGCAAATTTTATCTAAAACTTACTCTGCAGGCATCCGTATCGAAGCAAGGAGGAGAGAAAAAAGGAAATGGAAAAGACAGGTATCCGGAGAATTTATTTTGTGTATGACACAGAGAGACCGTAGTGCCCCACAAACTAACCTGAGGAGAGGAGACTTCTGCTCTGGGAGTTCTTTGTGTCCTCCCGAGGGGCTGCAGGGACCGGACTGATGTTTCCTCCCATCACTAATCCGCACATCTGTTCTTAGATTTGCAAAGGAAGAAGTCGAACAGAATTTTAACCTTGATTTCAGCGTGTCTGTCCTGAGCTAAACCCTTTCAGACTTGCCCCTAACCGCCAGGTGGTCAGCAGGCACTTTCCTGTGCCCCACCTCTCCCCTTCATGTGCATTTTGGGAAGAAAACTTATTTCTCTGCCTTCCAGAGCCAAGATTGGCCGGACCTCGCTGCCCGCTCTGCTCTGTGTCCTGCTGATTATCTTCCCTCGTAGGCCGCCAGTGGGATTATGCCATTGTCACTGAGAATCCAAAATGAAGTCAGATGCCAGCTTCTGTTTGTGGAGGGTCAGGTTTCCAGTCCCTTTCACAGAAGGGTTGAGGAGCTGCAGTTGAGTAGCTCTGGCAGGTGAGTTCAGCGTGCTGGGCGTGCAGCAGCCCTGCAGGAACAGTGGCTCTGAATTAAATCCGTCTGCATTAGGCACCACTTCTCCTCTACAGAATTTAAGGAATTTTCTGCAGAACACCCAAATAATGTCACTCTTGTCCCAGGGCTCTGTAGTGGGTGATTCCATCTTTAATTTCCAGCCTGTTGCCAAACCTCCATCCTGGGGGTTAAAGGGGCTCAGCCAGGGCAGGCTGGGAATCACAGAACCTCAGCACAGAGGCTTCTTTTGGGATTCAGCAGCTGCTTCTTCCTGGAGCTGAGAAGCCATAAAAATCCCCGTGTGCTGATTGCTGCATTGTTTGACACCGATTCAGCCCGGGGCTTGGCAATCACCGAGCTCAGGATGGAGCGGGGCTTGAGAAAATTGCTGTTGGCCTCCAGCAATCCCGTGCTGAACGCCTGAATTCCTGCTGGGCATTTTTGTGAACTCTCTTGGCTTTTTCTACACCGGGCTCTGGCCGTCCTCAGAAGCTGTGTCTCCTAACTGTAGCTGGGAAATTTGGAATTGGAATTTTGTCCCGTCAGCTGGGATGGCCACACCGCTCCGGTAGCTCTTCCCCTTGGAGCATCCGCGTGTCTGCCAGCTCCGTTCTGCTGATTTCCCGGAGTTTTGGTGACCGGTGCTGCTTTGCCTGGGCAGTTTGAAGCCCCACACGCAGCTGCGCTGTCCTGCCTGCAGATCTGGTGGATTGAGCAGGAGGGAATGGTGTGTCCCGCTTGCTGTCGTGAGCTGTCCGTCATCCTCGGCCTGCTGAATGTATTCCAAGAACAGAGCGGGTCACTCCTTGGGGAACATTTTCTTACATCTATGTTGTCTCAAAATTTGTGAGGTTTCTTCTGAATTTCTTGAAGAGGTGGATGTTTTGATTGTCTGCCTTTGCTTGAGAAAAACAAGGTTTGTGTCTCGTTTTCATCTCTGTCAAAGTACGTTTGCAACCGAGGAGTCGGTGTTTGAAACCCTGATTTCAGCTTAATTTGCTTCATTTACATTCATTTAATTTCATTTCTTCATTTACATTCCTACTACAAATTTAGTAAAATATTGCTGTGGTATAGAATTACTCTCTCAGTGACTGGGAAAGGCAGTAAAATATTGTGTTTTGAATGCCATTTTTCTTGGCTATATCCAAGACAACAAGGTTTTAACGTGAGTTTAACCAGAGAGTCGCTGACACATTTCCATGGTGGTTGTTCTGCTTGCTGGGGGGATAAAACACATCCCAGTATTTGGGGAAGAACTGTGGCAAATATAAATGATTTCTCATTAAGAAGTGAAAAAAAATAAACATGGCTGGAACTTGGTTTGGATGTGATTGAATGTTATTTGGTCAAGCATTACATTGAAGACTCATTAATTGAGATACTCCTACAGTTTTGTTAATTGTAACCTCTGAGAGATAAATACAGGTAATTAATCACCCCTCAGACTGGGGTCTGACTGCAATGCAATGAACCAAAAAAACAGACCTCTCTCAGGAAAAATAAGTTTTCTACAACAGAACAGGGAGGTTTTTGGAGTATCAATCCAGCTGGCAGGGGCAAAATTCGTGGTTTTACCTTTGGATTTTAGGGATGAAAATGGTGCTTTAAGGATTTACGCAAGGGGAAAGAAAGGCATTTCCAGAGCCATGTGTTTTCTGTTTTGGAACAGAGACCTAAGTCCAGGTCCTTTAGGTTTCAATAATTTCCAGCTGATGTCTGGAAATATAAAGGTCCCACCCTTGTGCCAGTACGGGAATGGTGAATTCAGGAGGAGGAAGAAGAAGATTTGGTGGGAAGGATGGTTGTGATGACAGCCCTTTTATGGAATGAGGGCTAGGAAAGGCAGTAGGAGAGCTGGAATTTGGATGTGGATTTCTCAGTGTTTTTTCTGTGCCTGCCTGCCTCTTCCCCTCCTCTGAAGTGAGGCAGAGGTTTCAGAAAGCTCTCAGGGGCACAATAGGCTTTAAAATACATTTATGGTGTTATTCCTGGTCTCCACAAGGTCAAGACTTTTCAGATCTCTCCCATGTTAGACTCGGGTTTCCACCGGCACAGTTTTGCTCAGAACTTGAAATGGCATTGAACACATTTAATTTTACTTTTTTAGCAGCGATGACAATGGCCTGGTTTTTGCAGCGGGTTCGTTTCCTTTTCCTCTGTACTTTTAATAATGATGTTGGCTGCTTTTGCTGCTCACCTGGACGTGATTGAGAACCTGAGCTCCCCAGGTGCTTCCTGGGAAGCAGAGATCTGGGAGGTCCCACAGCTTTCCAGGGCTGCAGGCGGAGAACAAAGTCCTGGTGCTGGCTGGGCGATTGGTGGTGCTGCCATGGAGGTGTTCCATCTCTGCGTTTTTTGGAGAAGCCAGCATTGTCCCAAACGTGAGCAGCTTAATTCTTTGTACTCATCTTAATCCTGCACTGATCTATTCCTGAATTCTTTGGGCAAAGGAGGGCTGCTGCTAAATGGAAACTCGTTTGCCCAAAAGAATGATGGCAATGGCAGGGGTTCAGAAAAGTGGAGAATTGGGTAAATGACTGCAAAATAGAGGCGTGGGTAAAGCCTTACTAACATTAATGGAATAACCTCAAGGTCTTCAGGGCAGTGAAGCTTCCATTGTAGCGGTTTTGTAATTAGAGCTCTTCTCTTTAGCTTTCCTTAATAGGAGACAGGGTGTAAGAAAATTAGGAGTTGATACAGGACAGAATAGGGAGCCTTCCTTGCTTCTAATCTCCATTTTTTAATCAAAGTACAGCATTTCGTTTTATTTGTGGGTTCCCATGAAACAGGAGACAGGCAGGATCGCCTGGATTTGGTTTCACAACGCAGACAGGAATGCGTGTTACAAACAAAATTGGACATATTTAGTGATGGCTGAGTAAATATTAGCAAATGGGTGG
This sequence comes from Dasyornis broadbenti, assembly GCA_013397935.1. Lineage (NCBI taxonomy): Eukaryota > Metazoa > Chordata > Aves > Passeriformes > Dasyornithidae > Dasyornis > Dasyornis broadbenti. The sequence continues at coordinate 609,943 of VZRN01001895.1, forward strand.
TGTAATGAAATCCGTGTGGCTGCAGCTGATAAGGTGCTGGAGAGCTCTGATCAGAGTGCTGGGTGGCTGAATGAGAAGCTGGAGATTCAGAGGTAAGAACTGATGGATACAGTGTTATCCTAATTGAGCAGGGGGGAGCACCTAGGGCACTGAGAAATGGAATTGATGACCTGTAAAACAAGCTGAGATTAAAAAAAAACCAAATCAGGCTGGTGGAGGCTCCTGCAGGAGCGCAAGGGGCCAGAGAGGGCTGGGCATGTGTTGGATAAACTGAAGTTTTCCTGATGTTTTTGCTAAAGATGATCAGGATAACGTGTCATAATGGTATAGATGTCACTTAAAATCTCTGGGATAAAATTGAGTCTTGCATTTATTTTGTGGAACTGAGAGTGGTTTCTCCTCTGCCCTCACAAATCCCCTGTCCCCGGTGCTGTGAGTTGCGGTGGAATTCTGTGTCCCTGAGCTGCCATCCCTCTGCTCCCCATGGTGACCTGAGCGTGGCGTGAATTGGTTCTGGCAGCTCCCTGCGCTGAGGGACAAATTCTGCTTTGGAAGAGCGGAGGAGGGTGAAAACCAGGGAATGGAGGTTTGGGAGCAAAGACTCAGCTCGGGGGAGCAGGATGGAGCAGAGTGCCCTTGTTCTTGGCTGGGTTTTACTGTCCCAGCCATCAGGAGCTTCCAGAGCTTCTGTCTTAATAAATCAGTGCCGCTGGATATTTGCTACTCCAGGAATTCCATGGCTGAGGTCCTTGGAATGACATCATTGTGATTATTTAGTGCATGGGCAGTGCTGTGCAGTACAACGTGCTGGCCATGCTCGCGCTGTGAGGCTTTTGGAGAAGAAGAAAGGAGAAGTTCTTGAGTGGGACCTGCAGTTCTCTGGGAGGCATTGCTGGAGGGAACCCTGTCCTGAGAGGTGAACTTTGGAAACGTTCCTGTTCAGCAGTCGCTGCTCAGACGCTTTGCTCTTGGCTTTTCTCACGCTGTTCCCAGAGTGAAAGGGGCAGAAATGTTTTTTATTCCTCAAAAGACAAGAGGCTTTGAAAGGGCACAATTCAGGATGGAGCCTCTCCAAGTATTGCACTGGGAAATAACCTTTCTCCTTTAGAATTTTGCCCATTTTCTTGTTGTTCTGTGGCTGTCCAAGGGCTGCTGCTGGAGATAAATACCAACGGGAAAACAACCAAATTCAACATATTCTGGTGCAGCCATGAGGTTTTTATTGTTTTTATGTCTACAGCCTCAGTTCTTGGAATAGGCACGTTCTGAAAGAAAGGGACGGGAGCTGTCTGGTGTCTGATGAGCTGAGCTCTCTTCACCATCAATAGAATTTCCAAGTTCATTTTACGTCTGTGTTTGAAGCGTTCTGACGCTCCAGTGACTGTATTGTCCCTCAGGGCAGGGATTGTTACGACTTTGATTTCCACTCTGGTTGTGTCATGGACTCCTGTAGGAATTTGGTTTTTGTGGGAGTTTGGTCCCTGTGTTTTGGTGCTAAGTGCTTGTAGCTGTACCCATTCTGCTGGAGTCAGGTGGTGAAAATGAACACTTGGGGGAGTCTCACGCTAACTGAGCCCTCAAGGAGACCTTGCCCCCACACAAAATGATTTAAGGCATCTGTGATTAGGATTTGCTGCTGGGAGAAGTACTGGCTTTGCAACTGTAGTTTTCAGGGAATTGTCATGGTTGGCTGAAGTGGTGAAACGAGAAGTGAATTCCGTTAAGTTCCAGCAGGAAGCAGATCCCCTCTTGGAGAAACCAGCTTTGGTACAGCCCTGAGAAACCTCACTCATGGGGGATGGCAACGGGCAGTGCTCAGGTGGTGCTCACAGAAAGAAGAAAATCTCAGGGTATTTCCACAGTGGAGAAAAGTCAAAACTGTGGGAGAAGAGAAATCCGAACTGGGAACATCCTGACGGTGTCATTCATCTATTCCAATCAATCCTTTTAACTATCGCTCCTGGTATTTATGGTGGTGCTCCTGGAGGTTTATCGTGTTCCTCTGGGATTGCAAAGCTTCATCACAGAAACCAGACACAAAAAAGAGGGAGAAAAAGAAAAAAAGAAGAAGGGATCCCTTAGAGAGGTTTTTGCAAAATCTTCCTCTGTAAACACCTTTAGGTTTGGGATTGGCTGGGGGAGCCCCAAGTCTGTCAAAAAGACATGAGAGCACAAAGGAGATGTGACAAAACGGAGGAAGGAATGGCAGGAAAACAACCCAGCAGGGATAAAGAAGGAAGAGAGGAAGAAAGGCTCTGCTGGGTGTGGGAGGGCCAAGGCTGTACAGAGCTTCTTGAAGGGAACTGAACAGGAAATGAGCTCATTTCGGGGGCAGGCAGTGCTCTGGGGGTACAGACAGAACCAAACCAGAGACCCCAGAGCCCGGCCACCTTTCCCTGTGGAAAGGACACCGCTGCCGGACACTGGAAATCCCAGCTCCAGAAGGTTTAGAACATAGAAATCATATTAAAGCATGTTCCCAGAAGTTTGCTATGTCTTACTGAATCCTTGGGAATGTTGGAATTCTATAAGATCTCCCTGCTGTCTCAAATCCAGGCAATTTTCTGTCTTCAGAGCTGTTACTTTGGTTTAATTCAGGTTTAATTAAAGGTAACAGCTTGAAGGTAACTGGAAAGGAAGGGATAGTCCAAAATGTGCCCAAGCCACATTTTTAGGGGAAAGAATTGTAAGCACTGAATGTATTCATTGAATGAATATGTTTTTCATACATTCCTAAAGCACTTCAAAATCGTGCTCGTGATAAACAAGGAGTTTGGTTAATTTTCACAGCTGTCCCTGACCTATATTTTAATATAAATATGTGTGTCTCGTGCAGAATGCCTGAAAATTCTCCCAAACCATCTCGTTGTTGCAGTTTCCGAGTCGCTGGGCCTTATTTACTGTTTTACTTCTTGCTAACAGCAAATGGATGGGGTTTGTAGCCTTGGGAGGTCTCTGCTCCGCATCCTTGTGAGGGCTGGCAGGAGCAGCAGGGCTGCGAAAGCACTTTGGCACCTCATGCTCCGTTAGCGCCGAGCCTGATGGTTTAATTCCAGGCAGCAGCACCCGGATTAGACGGGTGTGGGATGGAGATCCCACCTTTCAAACAGGATTTAGGGTGATGCTTTCAGTCTGGGGCTGCAGGAGGAGGCACCCAGACCCGCAGCAGCCAGCGGCAGACATTGTTTGCTCCGGTATTTTATTTTTTATCTTGTGAAAAGGGATATTCTTTCCTCTTTTCAGTATTTTATAAAGAATTCCTGGAACACTGGAACTTTTTGCAAGCAGATATGAATAATCTCTATACAAAGATTTTCTGGCTCTGGGTTTATTTTTTTTAAACGAGTTTCCTTCTCCATTTGTTATGATTTTCACTTGTTTGGAGCTCGATCCATTTGTAGAAGTCAAGAAGGAAAAACTGAGAGCAAAACTGCAATTTCCCAGCTCAGAGATGATGCCTCAGATACCTTTGGTTTTTCCAAGAAAGTGAAAATATGAATATTTGGCCCCAGATGCTGTGACTTGCCTGTTTCACCTCCATTCAGATTTCTGGGTCCTTGACACTCTAAACTTTGGAGCTCAGCCTCCTCTTCAGCATCGCCTCCCGTGTTTGAGTGCATCCCTGGATCTGCAGATGTTATTTCCTTAGAACAAAACCAGAACCCCCTTGCACGCAGAGTCAGATGTAAAGCAAGATACTCAAATAAACAAAAACACTTTTTGGCATTCCCCTGAGGATATTGCAAACTGTCTTTAAGCTGCTGGAAATTAAATGCTAAGTTATTTTTTTTTCTTCTCCACTCTTTCCCTGCCTTCTTCAAGACCTCTCTTGCTTTCATGACTGTCCCTCTAGTAAACAAAAAATGAACATTTCTTATCCAACCTTGTTAATAGCCATCTTTCAATTTTCAAGGAGATGCTTCTTTATTTCAAATCACGAGCTGCTTGTGCAGCAAATTTTGCTTCATCTCTAGAAGAGAAAAATACGTTCAGGTTGTGAAGGCATCTAATATTCTTACAAAGAATTAGCCTAAATTGATGAATCTTTGGTTTATATGTGTGTATATATATGTGTATGTATTTTAGCTTTTGTTTTTTGGAATTAAATAGTAGTTTACAATTTTGACAGTAAAATGATCTGATATAAATGATCTGAGGTCTTCTCACATCTGTTCCTGAACGGGCTGGTTTGCAGGTTTAAGTAGTTTTAGGTGTCTTTATATCAAGTAACATCAAGATTGGAAAGTCAGGCGTTGAGGAATGCAAAATGGAATCTGCTTTTAAAGAAAAAAAATAGAAAAAATGCAGTCCTTTGCTTCAAACCCAGCACAATCTCATGTATGGCATAGCCAGGCACTGAGTTCCTCCCTCAGCCACTCCTGGGCTCCAGCCCCTTCCCCACTTGTTCATAAGCACATCAAAGGCCAGAAATTTAGATATGGAAGAATTCAGACGTAATAAAGCATAAAAATTTTATTGTTCATCTCTACAGATCCATGTGGTCTTGCACATTGCTTAAAAAATAAAAGAGGGTCATGGAAAAGTATCATTTGTCATGATGATGGTGATGATGTTGGATATTAGATTCCTGAATTAGCAGAACTCCAACAGCTCCAAACGTTCAGTGTGCTCCGGGTTTTTGATTTCTCGTGCAAGCATTGTGAGGAAAGGGCAGCAGCCGGTGACTGATGGGGCGTATTGATGTGGGCTCTCGTTCTGGGGAAGGACCCTGTGCAGAACCCGGCTCAGCGTTACTGAGTGTGGGAAATGATGTTTTGCAGAGTGCTTGTAAGATAAAGAATGAATTTGTTTACTGTTACACAGTAATTTCCAGTTAAATTGGAAACTGCTGTTATTTGATTGGAAGTTAATAAAAGAGAATATTGCATACTCAAACAATCAGATGAAATCAGCATTGAAACAAAGGACAAAGCTCGGTATCTCTTTCTTCTCTGAGCTTTTGAGAAGGCTTTTAAAATATTCCATGAAATTAAAAGAAAAGAAATCTTGCTGCCCTGGTAATTGCTAGCTTTTACAAACAATGCAGGAATACTAACCCCACGGGATTTGATGGGGAGAAAGATGGTAAATATGCAATTTTCTTTTTGTTTACTGCCTATTTATTAATTTTCTGTGGCGTTTTGTACTTACTGTCCTATTGATTTGCATGAAGGCAGCATTGCTTTAGGGAGAGCACTCTGTTCCTGCCTTCCCTCGGGACTGGGAGCCTGGCTGCAGCAGCATTCCCGAGGTGGGAGGCTGGAATATGGGCGTGGGAGAAGACAGAGAGGAAGAAATCAGCATAAAAAAGTCTCTCCCACAAAGATAAATTGAGCACCATAAAATACTGAGGGTGTAAAGGTTGATGTAACTTAATTATTAAAGGTGATTTAGAAGTTAAAGACTGCTGACTATGGAGGCGGAGGAATTTACTGTGACAGGGCTTGTGCTCGTGCAAGGAGCACACCTTGGATTTGCCATCCCGGTGTATCCCACGGTGATTTATTGCTTACGCCGCCCTTACAGATGTAAAACCACTCACCTGCTTCCCCGCAGTGGAATTTTCCATGCCATCTGCAGCTCTAATCATGAAGGCACTAATTAGGTGTGAACACATCTCACAGCTATTACCGATAGAATTCTCCAAAACGAAAGAAAGATTTAGGAGCTACAGGTCCTTTTCTGCCTGTAGAATTTTGCATCTGATTATAGATATATAATTATATATTCATCTATTTATATAATTTATAATATATGTTAGATCTATAATTTGCATATTGCTGACTGGAAGGATTCCCTATGTCATGGCTGTTACAGACACTGCACCTACATTTTGCTGTGAGAAAACCTCGGCCTGTGCTGCTCAGTTCTTGTGGTGTCAAGTAATGGCTACTCATTTCTGCAGCGCTGCTGAGCGGTGGTACCTTTGTTCCAGACAGAGAATGAGGATTTTTCCCCCCCAGCATCTCGAAACCTCAAGGTTTAGCCGTGGCTTAGATGGTAACGCGGGTAGATCACGCGTTCTTCCCTCAGTGCGGGGCTGAATTGCACACCAGGGGATAAACGCGCTGCAGCCGCCTGCTTTCCTGGGCACGGTCACTAAATCCGACACGTGCTGCTGGGCAGGGGCTGCTTGCATTGCCAGGGCCACCACCGGGTGCCCGTGTGGACATCTCTCTTTCTGTACTGTGTCTGCCTGGCTGGGTCACACTGACGTTTCTGCGTGTGCCGACTCTTGCCTGAGCTGCTCCCGATGAATTCAGAACTCCTGGCGCGGATAACAGACGCTTTTTAGTCATTTAATGCCACCTTCTTCTTTCTTGCTCATGGTCTCATCTCATTGTTTTCAGCAGTTTGCAGAAGGATTCTGATGAAATGGGAGCATTCAAATAAGCAAACTGAGATCCTGCGGCTGCTTCACATGGAGATCCCTCCCTACTTTAAATATTAAAACCAGTAATGTCTTAAATACAAGCACACGTGAAGTACATCAAAGCATGGGTTCGGTTCCCCCTGCACGGCTGAGCCTGGGATGTTTGCATCCTTCTCTTGTGATTCTCCACACACAAAGCCCTGCTGCTGCTCTTGGAGGTGCTTTAAGAATTGAAATTTCCTGTGTTATTCGGCACCGAACTAAGCTGGGGCTTATTTTGGCTTGTTCACTTTATCAATAAACATGAGGGTTTATGCTGCAAGGGGGAATAACTGGGAAAATGAAACACAATTACACTTCCTGAAGCGAGGCGCAAGTTTCTATCGATGCTTTTATTTTTGCTTAAGGGAACAAAAACCACAAGCAATGAGGAAACCATCCTTACAAAGGTGATAGTCCCTTCTCCCTCTGTTTCAGCTGATATTTGAAAATTGTTATTTTTACAGGTGAAACAACTGTGATCAGCAGTGCTACTGAGAAGGTACAGAAGAGATCAGGTGTAATCCCATAGCAGAGATGAACCTTTTTTTTTGTTTTTCTTTT